>CAKNYM010051393.1:115701-134476 GCA_932195095.1 Andricus curvator | reverse complement strand
TCAGTACAGCGCCAACACTCGGCAAAACTCCTAAGTCGGCTTCTAGCTAACACTTGGACTCCATACTGGGGCAGTACTAAACCAGTACCGCGCCAGAGCTCGGCAAAAGTCATTAAGTCGGCTTCCAGCCAGCACTTGGATTCAGTACTGGGGCAATACTGAACCAGTACCGCGCCAACGATCGGCACGGTGCAGTTGATCAGCACTAGCATTGCTCCTCATTTACAACTGGCGCGGTACTATGCCGTTCGTACGATCCGGCATAAGTCAGACTTTTCCGCCTAACGTTATTTTCTTCACTGGATTTTTTATTGATTGTGGCTCTTGGCCATTCCGCCAACATTTGAAGAGGAAAATTAAAATTATTGGTGGGCCCTGTTTGAAAACAGGCAAACATATTGTCATCAGTTTCTAAAACTGTATACATTTAATTATTGGTTCGGTCAGAAAGTTCGTTTGGATTTTTTAATAAACTTCAAAAGTTAAAATTAAATATAAAGAAGAATACTGAAACGGTTTATAATAATTGAACACTATGACTCTGAATTATAAATGTAGCATCATATACAGTCGAACTCCGATAACTCGAACCATCAAGGGAAGCAAAAAAACTTCGAGTTATCGGATCTACACGAAAATACGTCTAGAACATACACTAAGTACACTAAGTACATATCAGGATTTCTAACTACTAAACGTGTGCATGTTTGATATTAATAAGATTATTCCTCGTAAGAAAAATTTGTTGGCCCTGAAAAGGGCCGATTGTAAAAAATGTAATAATCAGGTTTGAAAGTTACTTTTTGTATGAAGCCTTATTAGCTGGAGCTTTGCTTGCTCGAATTACTTAAAAAATTGAGTTATGTTTTGCTGCTTTGATCTGGTTTTCTTGTCACAGAAATCCCGAATCTTGCCTAGTTGGCTAAAAATTTCCTGTGGTACATCATCACGTTCTTGGATAAATTTCTGTAGGACGTCCAAACCTGTTCTAGCTTCTATTATTGTTGTAGGTGAAATGACATCTTCATCTGTGGATTCGTCTTCCTCTTCTGATTCTCTTGACTCCTGAGCCTCTTCCATACACTAAAAAAATCCAATGTTAAAGTGACTTAGAATAAATATAAAGAAAAGCACTACACTACTGAATAAATAGAAGGGCCAATCCATTTGCAGCATATCAGTAGGGGGTTGTATAATTTATAGACCTTTTTAATAAAATTTAAAACGATTATAATTTTCATAAATTAAAAAAATTCTTAACAGCAAACTCACATTCTCTAAAATATATTCATCAGTAAAATCTTCTGCAATAAGTAGCTGGGTGTCGACGTTCACAAAATCTTCAAAATCTACATTTTCCAAACCTATTCTGGTCTGAAAGTGAGACCACTCTTCAGAAAAGTCTTCTCCAACGTTGCTCATTGTAGTATGCTGTTCTTGGTTAGTTTACGTAAATCCTGCCTTCCGAAAAGAGTTAGCGATTGTTTCACTTGTTACATCTTCCCAAGCTTTGTTTAATTCAAAGATCGCTTCCCGCAGATTAATGTCAGGATCTTTCTTGCCTTCGTTCTTGAAGTTGAGTACTCTTTTAACAATTCTTCTCCTGTAATTGACTTTAAGATTTTTTATGATGCCCTGATCCATTGGCTGCAATTTAGAAGTCGTGTTGGCAGGCAAGTGAACAATTTTTACAGCCTTCAATGTTTGAATTAATACTTTTGGGTCAGCTGGACAATTGTCGACAAAGATTAGAACTTTTCTTTTAAACTGAACTTGTCATACATGCTTTCTTATTATTCTCATAAGTTACTGGTAAGGACTTGACTCCTACAAAACAACGTGGTTTTTTTGATTTGCCAATAACGAGAAGTTTAAGTTTCTCTGTTCCAGACATGTTGGAACCAACCATGACAGTAATCCTCTCCTTGCTTCTTTTTCCTCCATGACATTTATCATTTTTGAATGCCAGCGTCCGATCCGTAAAGCACTTAAAATAAACGCCAGTTTCATCAACATTGATAATGTCATCCTCCATATATTCTTCCAGTAAGCCAGGTAATACTTCCGAACGATACATTTCGCAATCTACTTCTGACACTGAAGCACTCTCACCACTCATAACTTTGTGCACAATTCCATTTCTGTTCTTAAAATTGTCTAACCACCCAACATTTGCTTTGAATTCTTTATGTCCCAAGTCACTAGCAAATTATTCAGCTTTTTGTCGCACTATTGGCCCTGAAATAGGAACGTTTTCGTCCCGAGCACGTCGTATCCAATTTAGAGTACACTTTTCCCGGTTTGAAAAAGAAGAAAGCTTCATTCGTTTCCGATCAGGTTGAAATGAAGAGTTTTCAGCTACAAAAACAATTTCATCTTTCTTCTTTATAATCGTAGACAAAGTGTTTGGTGGAATCCCTAATGCTGCTGCAATGTATTTTTTCTTCTTCATACCTTTTTCGACTTCTCGAATCACTTTAACTTTATCACTCAAACTCAAAGTGGTACATTTCCTTATATCCATGATTAAATAGGTAAACGTTCAACTTGGATGATTCGCGTCAACTGAACTCAAGGGCTTCAGAGCGCAGTCCCATTGAGGGCATGGAGGTAGATTAGTAGAATAGTGAAATAGTTTGGCCAATTAGTATTTTGCACAAACTCTAACAATCACATCATTGGTCCAAACTATTCCACTATTCTACTAATCTACCTCCATGGGACTGCGCCCTCAGGTTTCGTAAGGATCGCTTGACTCATGATCACCTGCCCTCAATGAATTCTGTGAATTTCCAAATTTTGGGAAGGACATCTGTAGATATTGAAATACTCAGAATACATAAGTGGGCGGACGTTCATCAATCAGGTACAAATGTCCTTCCTAAAATTTGTAAGTACACACTGAAATTCGAATTATCGAGTCTGAAAAGTAAAATGTAAGCCCAATCAGGAGTAAAAGTTCTCGAAGACGCCTCGACGATCTGCGATTGCCCTTAGGAAAATCTCTTGTAGACTCTGGTGCGTTTAGGATGGCAATTTAAACAAGAAAAATCAGGATCTTTTTCGTTCCCAGTCATTGTGATTTTTCGTTAATTATAAAGAAAATTTTTATAAAGTGAATTATGAAAATGTGTCGTTATATAAAATGTCAAATATAACTCAACAGTATGTCTCCTAATCTCAATATTAAGAAAATCTCAATTCTGTCTAAGATCCATCGATTTAGAATGTTTTTCAACCAGTTTTTATACTGGAGCTCAACAATTTAATCCAATTTCTAACCATAAAAGATAAGATTCCTTCTAAAGAGATTATGGGTGGAAAAGTTTATTTTATTCAAGAAAGCGTGATCTAAATTTTGAAAAGTGAGATTTTGAACCGGAACTCGTTTATCCGAACCTTATATCACTTGATAAAAATAATGTGGAGAACGCTAGCTAATCTTGAATGAAAGAAAACTTTAAATTTCGTAATTAGAATTGTAGAATTCCAGGAGCAGAAGTCCCAGAATGAATTCTCAATTTTAATTAATGGGAAAATTCAGAGACACTGTGAGTGGATAAATTAAAAAGATAAATTATTCACTGCCAAGTTCAAAAGAAATTTGAAGACTTGTGAATCTTTTATCTCGAGTTAGGAAAATAATATCTTGGTTTTGATCCAGACATTGCACCTGGTCTACCAGAATTAGGATATCATTAAAAAAGGCAAAATTAAAAACGTATAAGCATCCTGAGTATTTAAAATAGGGAAATTGCTGTGAGGTTAGAAATCAGAGAAATGGCGCCAGAATGAAGGAATGAAGGATAGAATCTTAGCTAGCTAGAATCAAAATAAATCTCGTTGCCATAGTTCCTTTTTCTATTTGGGGTCAGCGGAAAATTTTATTTCAAAAGAATTTATAATCCAGAATTATTTTACAATTGAACCGCTGGCGATCAAAAGGGGATACGCCCGAAACGCCGTCGTTTTAGTTGGCCCCTGGGTTATATTTTTTTCAGGTCAAATTTTAATTTTTCAATAACATGTTCCAATAGAAAATTTTATTGCGCATATTTTTAGTCCCATAAATAAATGTGATAACTTTATTAGTTTTCGAAATAATCAAGAAAATGTTACTTTTTTCTGCAATCGCAAAATACGAATTTTTTGTGTTCAACTCGCCACAAGTTCTACAATAATAGGAATTTTGTAATAAAAATTTCAGAAAATATGCACCCTCATATAACGAAACTAACGGTATTTATAGAATTTCAATTAATTGTCACTAAAAATTTATAACGATTTTTATTATTCTCATTGCGTAAATTAGATATTGAAAGTTTCAAACGCTTCGGGAGTCGAACGAATTTTCAGAAAATTAAAATTAACGGTCACCTAAATTTTCGTTAGGATTCAAGGAAGTTTTTTGGAAAATATCAGGCAATTGTGTTTTATAGTTTTAAAGTCACAATTGATTTAAGATCTCAGCGCTGTCCCGTACGCGTGCTAGCTCGTCCTGCAATATCAACGTCTGTATAACAGCGGACGATTGGAAGGTCAAGCCGGACACCAAAACAAAAAAGCATATGTTTATTTTGATTCTCTCCTAAGGAACATAATGCACAGAAGCATTATTGTAGAATAGTGTTAGCATATAATATGCTGTTTAGGATAGTTTAAGTTTACTTAAAATAAAAAGAACCTAAATATGGGTCGAGGCAGGAAAAGAAGTAGGTGTGAAGAAAATTGGTTGAAAAATAAGAAAAAATGTTCCCGAAATAAGGTACTACTTAAAAGTATTAAGAGAAAATTAAAAATTGAATTTTCTGATAATTTTAATATCCTATTATTATTTTTTATTTGATTTCTTAATAGCTTTTTCTAAAAAATCTTGTATTTTAAAATTAGTTCAAATAGTCTAATATAATCTTTTACATTGAAATTCTACTATTGAAAATGTAAAAAGTTTTAAATATCAAATTATTACGAAATTAATGGATTACTAAAGCTTTTGTTTTACATTTTTCCCCTGACGGAAACGTAGACGTTTATGATAATTATAAATTGGAGAAGGCAACTACTTTTTTCTTTACTACTAATCTTAAACTAAAAGATCTTCCAAAAAGTTGTCCACCTCGAATTGGACTAAAAGCGGCTAAAATAAAAGATGTGAAACGTCTCTTTAATTATTTAAGTGCCACTGGAAAAGAATTCTTTGAAAATTATTTTTCGCAATTTACTCAAAATAATTCTTCCGAAGACAACACTGAATACAGTGACATTTTTGTCACTGTATTCAGTTATAAAGAAATCGTACAAGTTATTATATAAACATTATATAAGTTTTAATTTTTATAATTTGTTATTGAAATATAATAAACAAATTTAAATGATAATGTCTTCATTATTATTTTGGTGGCCGGCTTGACCTTCCAATCGTCCGCTGTTATAGAGACGTTGATATTGCAGGACGAGCTAGCACGCGTACGGGACAGCGCTGAGATCTTAAATCAATTGTGACTTTAAAACTATAAAACATAATTGCCTGATATTTTCCAAAAAACTTCCTTGAATCCTGAACAAAGTTTAGGTGACCGTTAATTTTAATTTTCTGAAAATTCGTTCGACTCCCGAAGCGTTTGAATCTTTCAATATCTAATTTACGCCATGAGAAGAATAAAAATCGTTGTAAATTTTTAGTGACAATTCATTGGAATTCTAGAAATACCGTTAGTTTCTTTATATGATGGTGCATATTTTCTGAAATTTTTATCACAAAATTCCTATTATTGTAGAACTTATAGCGAGTTGAACACAAAAAATTCGTATTTTGCGATTGCAGAAAAAGTAACATTTTCTTGATTTTTTCGAAAACTAATAAAGTTATCACATTTATTTATAGGACTAAAAATATGCGCAATAAAATTTCCTATTGGGATATGTTATTAAAAAATTAAAATATGACCTGAAAAAAATATGACCCAGGGGCCAACTAAAACGACGGCGTTTCGAGCGTATCCCCTTTTGATCGCCAGCGGTTCAATTTCGAATTTAAGAATCGAAAAAGATGAAGCATTAATTGGAATTGGTCAAGAAGAATTGAGATTGCCTAAGGTTTCTTTTTTTGTAGAATTCGAGAATAGAGTCTTTCGTAGTAGTTTCATCGTTCTACCAGGATTAATAGATTAATCACGATTTCGCTTTCAGAGAGTGGTGGAATCAGGTCTCTTGCGTTGTTTATCATTTTTGTTGCATATCCAGCGCGGGAGAGTTTTCCGGGTCGATAATGAACGTATTACAAATCTGTACCTATCTTAAATCTTACATTATCGTTCCATAATTTATTTATGAATTTCTCGCGAAATGATATTGCATCATCTCTACTCGATTTTACCATGTTCCACAATTCTCCTGCAAGCCCTGTAAGACATGTTTGCACCACAAAGCAACAATCATGTCTCCTAACATCTACAGCTCTTATATAACATTCAAAATCTTTTAGGAACGCCATAGGTCTCTCTCTACCTGTACCTGCAAATTTCGGTACCGGATAGTCTTTTAACCATGGAATTTTTATATTGGTAGTTCCAATCCCCCTGTCTATGTAGTAGCGCTTCTAACGAGTCGTGATTGTCCTCTAAATCTTGAATGCACTTACGATTATGCATATTAGCTACCACTATTTCTGCTTGATCGGTATGGATTAATTCTGATGCCTTTTTTAACACATCTTCACTTTATTTGTTAACGCCTGAGTGAGTGTATCTCCTTTATTTTCTAACTCACTATGTGCTTTAATCGTTTTTGAACGATTTTTTCTTACTACCTATACAATTTTATTATGATTTGACACGGACTGGTTTATTTCGGTTCTCAATTTCTGTATACTAGCTAACAAATCATCTATATCTACTTCATCTGAATCATAATCAGGATTATTTTGAGCTAAGTCATTGCTATTATTTTTATCCGTAGTTAGATTTATAATTTCTCGTCTACTTTCAGCATTCTCACAATCATTATGAGTTATCGCTCAATTCTGCAAAAGTGTCTGATGCTGGCATGCTAGCTTCTAACGTGGATTTAGATAATTTAATTTTCCTATTAGGTTTCTTTTGAGGATTTTCCCCACCTTCGTTATTGTCATCCATGTTGAAATTTTTTTTGTTTTTTGTATTTTAGAACAATTAACTTTAATTCTTATTTATTTACTGATTTTATTGTTTAACGCTCTAAAAGAATTTTTACCTATGTTCATGGATTCGAATATGTTGGTTTTATTTCCAATGACTGATTCTTTTTTTTATATTCATTTTATGAGTATAAATTCTTTAGTTATAAGATTTAAAAAAAAATGCTCATTTATTTAAACACCAATTTTTCTCATTGCATTTTAGAATTTAAAAAATTTTAATTGATTTTAAATCCAAGGATTTATTTCATTCTAAATTTAATTGAGATAATCTTATTTCCAATTTATAATGACTCTCAATTTCAAACGATTTCGATGGACAATGGATTACGTCTATTTATGACTTGTTATTGTCTGTTACAATGTCAACCGGCCGAGTACAGAAGCGTACGCGTGGTGCGATAACGAGTGGTATGAGTGAAGCACCTGCTTTCTAATAACTTTTACCGCGCGAAAATAAGATTCTCCCAACGAATTCACACAAATGCCTCTCTTTAAAAAACTTTTGGGTCCCACCAGGGGTACCAGTTGTTACATTTATTTCTTTTTAAGCCATGTAAATGCTCGTTGATCTAGGGTTAGTGGATGTTGATTTTAACCTAGACATTAGTTCTTTCGTTTACTTAATGATGAATGTACCAATTCGTGCAATTTATAGATATTAATCTATAAGTTATTATTCATTGTTGAATTGCTATGTTCCGTTCAGGAAATTGGCCGCGAGTAAGCACGTCGGTGACAATCCTGGTAGAACGATGAAACTACTACGAAAGACTCTATTCTCGAATTCTACAAAAAAAGAAACCTTAGGCAATCTCAATTCTTCTTGACCAATTACAATTAATGCTTCATCTTTTTCGATTCTCAAATTCGAAATTGTAAAATAATTCTGGATTATAAATTCTTTTGAAATAAAATTTTCAAATGACCCCAAATAAAAAAAGGAACTATGGCAACGAGATTCATTTTGATTCTAGCGAGCTAAGATTCTATCCTTCATTCCTTCATTCTGGCGCCATTTCTCTGATTTCTAACCTCACAGCAATTTCCCTATTTTAAATACTCAGGATGCTTATACGTTTTTAATTTTGCCTTTTTTAATGATATCCTAATTCTGGTAGACCAGGTGCAATGTCGGGATCAAAACCCAGATATTATTTTCCTAACTCGAGATAAAAGATTCACAAGTCTTCAAATTTCTTCTGAACTTGGCAGTGAATAATTTATCTTTTTATCTTATCCACTCACAGTGTCTCTGAATTTTCCCATTAATTAAAATTGAGAATTCATTCTGGGAGTTCTGCTCCTAGAATTCTACAATTCTAATTACGAAATTTAAAGTTTTCTTTCATTCAAGATTAGCTAGCGTTCTCTACATTATTTTTATCAAGTGATATAAGGTCCGGATAAACGAGTTCCGGTTCAAAATCTCACTTTTCAAAATTTAGATCACGCTTTCTTGAATAAAATAAACTTTTCCACCTATAATCTCTTTAGAAGGAATCTTATCTTTTATGGTTAGAAATTGGATTAAATTGTTGAGCTCCAGTATAAAAACTGGTTGAAAAACATTCTAAATCGATGGATCTTAAGCAGAATTGAGGTTTTCTTAATATTGAGATTGGGAGACGTACTGTTGAGTTATATTTGACATTTTATATAACGACATATTTTCATAATTCACTTTTTAGTGGACACTTCTCTGCGTATGATCAAAATAACTACGAGAGAAATTCACAATACAAAAGATACAACTGGAATAACAGTAGGGATGGAAGTGAATATCAGAACCGTGATCATGATTATGAATTTAATTATCAGATTCATGGACAAAATAATCTCGAGAGTGAACAACAAGTAACGAGGTTTGAAAACAATGGGCAGTATGGCCAATCTTATAATTCAAGACAACGCGATAATTATCAAAGCCATGGTTACAATGGACGTGGTCGCCACGATTACGGAAACCAAGGCTCCCATAATCGTGGATGATATGGTGATCGAAACCAGGGCTATAGTAACTCTCAGAATTATATGTACCAAAATTATGGATATGAAAATCGACGCCAAATTAATCAAAGACCAGAGTACAATTATTATGGTGATCAATCTCGAAATTATGAACAAAATCAAACTCGGTGGTCAAAGTGTCATAACTCTCCTAGTTATTTGGGTCATAGTAATCAAAACCAACAATATTCTAATGGAAGCGTAGAGAATGGAGTTTACAAACGTGATAGCCATAGTCCAGCAATAGTAAATCCTCATAATGGATCAAATGAGCAAAAACGAATTTTGTACCAAGTCGAAATGGGCAGCGAAACTCAAATCCAAGAAATAATATTAGCCAACAAACCAGAAATCTACAACAATGCGACGATATCAATGATATTCCACAAGACAAAAATGATTTGGGAAATGCAGAAGCCCCGGGTTGATAGAAACTTCCTTCCAAAATAATTTTGAATAATTTAAGAAATGTGAACTCTTACCGATAGTAGGCACGAATATAATAGGAGCAACTGGAGCGAAAGCTGTAACATTAAAGCATCAAGTCTTTGCAAAATTTAAATTGGGCAAATGGGAAGCAGCTTACGTATTTTTAATAGTTCCCAAATTGAACAAGGAATGCATAATTGGGATTGACTTATTAAAAAGACTAAAAAGTAAAATAGACTTTGTAGAAAATACGATAGAATTAAAAGATAAAGATAAAGTGATAAAGGTTAAACTTTTGGATGAGGATCCAAAAAGAATAAGACTAGTATTTGATCCTGAGAATTCTCAAAAAGAGAAATATTTAAATTGTTTGGAAAAATACTTAACTATTGAGGAAATACACCCAAGTATATATATTATATATTAGTATAAGTATATTATAATACTCCTTATTAGACGAATTATTTCTTGTTTTTTTCTTTAGTATTATATTTTATATAGTATTATCGCGGAAGCTAATATCGCATGGGCGAGAATGTAGTAAATAGAAATCCAAGGAAATTGCGTCATCAGAATTTTTTCTCAGAAAAATATGCGATATACGGGAAAAATTCCGAAGGAAAAGTTGTACTCCTTAAAGAACTCTGCAAAAAGTTAATTTTCCTAAAAATCTAGGATTCGGAACATAATTTCTGCTTCACGTTTGAAACGTTAAATTTTTAATCTATTCGAATAATTTTCAAACCAAAAAGACGAATAGTAAACTAAAAAAGATTAATTTTCTACCAAAGCTAGAATAGTTAAATTTTTAGTCAAAAAGTTAATTGTAGACCAAGGAGATTAATATTCAATCAAAAACATCAGTTTTTAACAAAGTAGTTCAACTTTTAACCAAATACTTGCATTTTTAACCTAAAAAGATAAATTCTCAATGAAAAATGTAATAGTTGATGTTTCAACCAACAAATTATTTCAATTTCAGATCAATCACAGTTGAATTCAACCAAAAAAAACCAATTGTTAACTAAAATGATGAACCTTCAATCAAAAAATTACTTTCACAGTATGTCTGTCACAGTTCGATACCGCTACACTAAATCTTTATTTTCCTAGAACAGAATAATTTTGTTGGATGAAAACTTTGTCATTCTCATTCACCCTCCCGATAGCTGGGGAGCAAGATTTTATTTTTTTTTTAATTGAAAAGTAGATCTTTAGTCGCTATCTAAAGACGATTTTTAAAAACCATAAAATTTGAACCTCCAAATTCTTCAATAATTTACTCAAATTGGTTAACTTTTTCTAATCAACCTCATTTTCTCCCAATTTAGCAAATCAATCTCTCGGGGGCAAGATTTTTTTGTCAACTGAAAATCGTACTTTTCATCGTAATTCGCAACCAAGCCTGTTCCAATTTTAGGTTCTTTTCACTTAGAGATTATAGACTTCCACATTTTATTTCTCAGAACTGGATAATTTTTTTTAATCATACTTTCTTTAGCTTCAATTTAGACATACTTCGGCTCGGGAGTAAACATTTGTTTTAACTTTAAATGGTGATTTCGATTTCACAGAATGTTATTTCGCTCTCCTGAAAAATTCCGATTTTGTTGGTTATCTAGTTATGTACTGCACCCCTTTAACTATTTTGTACGATTTAAACGGAAATTATAATGTGTAGTGAAAAATTTCATTTAGAATAAAGAATAAAATTTAAATTGTTAACATTGTATACTATATTGTATGTTTAAGATGTGAATTCTGAGACCTAAGATAAAATTCCTGCAGGCTTTTTGAAAATTCCCGTACACATTCGATTACTAATTTTTAAAACTAAACTAATCTAAAAAATAGGCTTGATAATTTACAAAAAATGGGTACATGTATAATCAAACTCAAGATTTCATCCTTCATCTACGTATTTTGATGGCAAATTACACGGTCTCCATAAATCTTGAAAGATTTTTAGATTTAATACTGTTCCGCGAAAGACAATTCCTTTTCAACTGGTCCCTGTTTGCACCAACGAATTTTTAAGTAACACCTTATAAATGACTATAATATAGAACTCTAGCTTCCTTTGCTCTTTTCATGCCTTGTGCGTGTCAATTTTTTTTATAGTGTTTTCTTGTCACAAAAAAGACCTGAGTTTTTAAAAAGATTTTCTTAAGCAATCTAGAAAAAAATGGATGTTCAAAATAATAAAATTAGCTGAAAAAATATAATTTAAGTAAGAAATACAAAACTCAGTATTTTTCTTTTCATTTTTTTGAACTTCTTACTTTTTTTAGTGTGTCTTTATCAGTAATAATTTCTAAGGTATTTCTTTCCGTTTGTGATTCCTTGGACTTGACATTTTTTTCTAAAGAGTTTTTGATAAGTAGATAATCCTTAGATTCCCAAAATATCTTTCTAAGCTCAACTACATAAATATAATTTTCTTAAGTCATACACATCTCTGAGGTATTAACAACATTTGCTGCATTTATATTTTATATTCTCTAGGCATATCACATTTTTTGCACCAAGTTTTTATCAGAAAAAGTCATGAAAATTATCTGGAAACCCTTAAAACATAATACGTGTGAATCTATGTACAAAATATAATTCATGATTAGCTGAAAAAATATGATTCAAATAAGAAATACAAAACTCAGTATTTTTATTTTTTGAACTTTTTACTTTTTCTAGTAGTCTTTATCAGTAAGAAGTTCCGAGGTACTTAAAATAATCATTTTTGAAGCTATAGCTATAAAATATTCAAAAGTCCATAAAAATGATTATGTGTGAGACACATGTCTTTTCATTTTTAACTCCTTGGACTTGACATTTTTTAAAGGTTTTTTGATAAGTAAATAATCCTTAGATGTCCAAAATATCTTTTTAAGATCAGCTACATAAATATAATTTTGTAATCATATACATCTCTGAGGCATTTTAAACATTTTCGGCATTTTCTTTTTTATTCTCTGGGCATATTAAATTTCTTTGCAGACAATTTTTATCCGAAAAATTCGTCAAATATATCAAAAAACCTGATTATGTAGAAAATTGTTCTAGACACCCAAAACAATAAAAAATTAGTAATCATACACGCTAGGAAAATAATCACTTTCTCAAGCGCATCTTGATAACGCGCAAAACATAATATTTATTGAAATGCCAGTTAGTAATACAATTTTATTTTCGTAACAAAACAACTAAATAAACTTTGTATTTTTTTAATATATTTTTTTCCTTTTATTTGCAATTTCTGATTTTCTGTTGCCAAAACTACCCTTTCGAATGATCAGTTTTGTATTCTTGTGTTTTATCTCGGTTAAAAATGCAACTGTTGAGTTGAAAATTAATCTGTTTTGTTTGAGGATTCAATTATTTGGTTGAAAATTCTTCTGTTTTGGATGAATTAAACTCTTTTTGATATAAAATTAAAATCTGTTTTAGCCGAAATATCTTGAGAATCAATTCATCAGTCTAGTTTTGAGATTAATAGAGGTAAGAGGAAATATCAGTCCAGGGCAAAGTCGCAAGCGTTTAGAAATAAGAATAATAATTTAAGACGATATGTAGCAAATAGTTAGTAAGATAGCATAAGGCTTGTTTGTAAGAATACATGAAATGGTTATGTAAAGACTCTCAAACCCGTTAAAGGGAGAGAGTATAAACAAAATAAAGAACTACTTGGTTAAGAGCTGAACTACTTTGTTACAAATTTATTTTTTACATTCTCATCCTATAATGAGAAGGTATTAGATTTGTGTAAAATTTGATCCGCCCCCCCCCCCTGTTTTGGTCAAATGTCCACGTTTTGAGACCCTCTGAACCCAAAAAACAGGTTTTTACAAAATGTCTGTCTGTTAGTCTGTCTGTCTGTTTGTCTGTCTGTCTGCCTGTAGATTTTCAGTTTGTTAGCACGATAACTTTCAAAAGAATTGACCTATTGGATTGGGCTTTGGTATACTCTTTAAGTATCCTAAAATAAAGGTCAAGTTTGTTAGCCAGCCATTAGCCATTTTGGATAAAAATTGAAAAAGTGAGCACATTTTGAAAATTTGTGAGAACACTATTTTTTTAATTGAAAATTCTATGGACGGATATTAATAATAGTCAAAAAGGCGAACAAAATATTTTAATTACATTTTTTGCGAAAATGAAAATTTTCAGAGTTACAGCATTTTCAAAATCAAAAAGAAGAAACGAAAATTAACATTTTCAGCCAAAGAACGCACGATACAAAAAACAGTCAGGACAAGAAAAATGTTTCTTTCTGCACGCCCTACAAGATTATCATAACCACTTTTTGAATTTGAAAAAAAAATGGAAAATTCACATTTTTATTGCGCAAAAAATAATGGAAAATCAAAAATTTAATTTTACGTTTAAACGAGGCAAGATAAGACAAATGATGATAAAACAAAAATTGTGCACTCAAAAAAGATCTACAAATTTGTTATTGGTAACTTTTTGATACGATGTGTAGTTTTTTTTATTCGTAAAAAATAACATTAACAGTGAAAAAATCTGCCCGATAAGTGGGCACATTCTCACCAAAACTTTGCTTATTTAATTTCTTTTTCATCTCGTGTGTGGGCTTTCAAAATATTTAATTTGTGTTATGTTCTCAATACTATTTCTAACGATTAAAACAATAAAATAACTGTCATTAATGCTCATGGTACTTTAAAATTTGTATTTTTACATTCTCATCCAGAGAAGGTATTAGATTTGTGTGAAATTTGACCCCCCCCCCCTCCCCCGGTTTTTGTCAAATGTCCATGTTTTGAGACCCCCTGAACTCAAAAGCACAAATCATTTCAATCATTATTTTAAAATTTATCATATATATGTTCCAAAACGAAATTAGATACTTTTTTCTCCCCTTTTCAGATAGCTGGAAAAAATCTTTCTGATTGTATGATTTATTATTTTCGAAACGCGCTCAAACTTTTGGGTTTCTATTATACGATGCACAGAAACGAGCGTGGAGCGCGAGGTTTACGTGATTTTTAAACCAAATATCGAGCGCGAAGCGCGAGATCCAACTGGTGGGCGCCCAGGGCGCGCTCAAACTTGCGAGCCGCGCGCGAGGCGCGCGATGAGAATGTACCCACGAAGTGGGCAGATTTTTTGGTTGAAGATTCATCATTATGGTTCAAAATTTATTTCTTTAGTTAAAAATGTTACCTTTTATGTTGATAATACATCTTTTTTGGGATAAAATTAATCTTCTAGACTGAAAATTCATCTTTTTGGTTCAAAATTAATCTCTTTGGGTTAAGGGTTCCACTATTTTGTCGAAAATTTATACTTTCAGTTTAAAAAATTAAAATTTGTTATAGAAAATTCCTCTCTGTAGAAAAACATTAATTCTTTTTTGGTTAAAAATGCTACTGGTTGAAAATTAATCTTTTTTGGTTAAGGATTCAACTATTTTGTTGAAATTTTGTCTTTTTTGGAAAAATTTAACTCCTTTTAATTAAAATTTTTTTTTAATTTAGTCGTCATATCATATATGTATTACATTTTTCGTTAATAATTCATTTTCTTTGGTTAAAAATGTATCTATTCTGTTGAAAATTAATTTTTTGTTGAAATTTTTATTTGAGATCTCTGAAATCTTCTAAAAACTTTTTTAATTTTCTCAAGAATCTTAGGAAAATTATATTTATATAACCTTAAAAACAAATGTATTAAAAAATAAATTGTTTTTACAAATTTTTATTTTGTATTACAAATTATTTTTGCAAGCAAGCTGATGAAATATTTCTTATCAGAATGACGAAGCATATTAAATATAATATGAAGAAGATACAGCCCGATGCTTACCTGAAACAAATAATACCATCCATTAAAATTTCCATCTAATCTAGAGAATGTAAATATCATTCTATAAACTTTTAAAAATCATTTTTTTAAATTCTTTCTGAAATCTGTGAAGTTTTCATCTCAGTGATAAAGGAATCCTAATGAACTGCGACGTACAAGATAACTGCTTAAGGATTGCTAGCAATGTACAACCAAATTCTTTTTCTCATCATTAAAACAGAAAAATAGTAAATATAAAGAATATAAGAATACAGAACTCTCGCTTTAAAAATAAAATTTGGTATTTCGTATCGAAAAAAAATAAAGTTCTTTATTCGTGATTATAATGGAAAAGAAAACATTCTTTGGGAATCAAAAACGCTCCCCTAAAGATTCATTTTAAAAAAATTCTTTTATCTCCGCATCGTAGATATAATCAAAAAGCCCTTATTTGAAGAACAAACATTTTTTATGTGATTTTAGTAACCAGAAATCATAGTTTAGAGCAAGAGAATTTATACATATCTATACACTGTAAAAAAAGTTGGTGTAATTTTACATCGTACCACGATGGAAATTATTTGACCTACGTGCGACGATGTAAATTTACACACTTTTGTAAAAAAAAATGCAGGACGTAAATTGTCAGGACCACATTTCAATTTTTAGGTTATGTTCGTGAGGTTATACATTTTCAAACACTGTATCAGGATAAATAAAGCGCATATTACTTTTCTCAGGTATCGTTTTGAATAAAAAAGACATATTTTTTTTATTCACATAGAACTCATCACTATTAGAGCAATATTAGAGGCTCTGAGACGTAATTTTATGATAAAGTCCAAAGCGCCATGTCTTTCTGTCAGTTTGTCGATGGGTTGTCGATTTATGTCCTGTTTGTAATTTCTCAGGATGCCAAGACGTAACAATACTACCCGTGTGTGAAATTATGCTAGATACTGCAACTTTACCAAAAAAAGTGTTAATTTATAAGCATATTTAAATTTATTCACTAACGTAAATTGACTACGTGCCACGCTGATCAAATAATTTCCATCGTCAGACATAGTAAATTTACATCGGACAGTTATTTCATACTGTTCCATGGGGTGAAGTTGGAGTAGATCGTGAATTTCGGAGCGACATTGGTATATTTACCAGGTTATACATTGTAATTTAAAATACACTGCTCGTGAAATTACAATCTAATTGTAAATATCACAAAAGATTTTTTTACAGTGTAGAGTAATAATCCGTTTGAGATATTGTTTACCCCGTCTAAACGATCCTGAAATATAAAAAAATCTTAAAAAGTCGAATTTTTCGCTATTTTCTTAGAGTTCTCTCAATTTCCTCAACTACTTGACCATTAAATGTGTAATATATGTTATCGGGAATGTATTTTTAGTATATAGCAACAATAATACATGAAAGAAGGTTGACATCCAAATTATTTGTATTGACTTATAATTACAGTAAAATATCTAAAAAGTGACAACTTGTTTTTTATTTCACGATAATATGATTTTTGAGTATCCAAGTAAAGTAAAAATACTTTCCAGTATTATACCTACATTTGGGTGCGTATGCTGAGGAATTTTTTTACATTCTCATCAGAGAAGGTATTAGATTGGTGTAAAATTTGCCCCCCCCCCCCCCCGTTTTTGTCAAATGTCCACGTTTTGAGTCCCCCTGAACTCGAAAAACAGGTTTTTACGAATGTGCAGTTATAGCATTTACAAAATTCTAAAAAACAAACGAAAATGAACATTTCAAGCGAAACAACGCACGATATGCAAAGAGTCATAGGAAGAAGAATAATGAAAAATCCAAAATTTCATTTTACGGTCAAACTATATAAGATAAGAAAAAAGATAAATCAACAAAAATTGTGTATTCAAAAAAGATCTACAAATTTGTTACGATTCACTTTTTGATAGGCTGCCTAGTTTTTGATTTATTCGTAAAACACTGCATTAAAAATATAAAAATGGAATTTTTAGACAAACGACACAAGATACGAAAAAAATAAATAGAAAAAATTTGTTTATCCAAAAAAGAGCTACAAATTTGTTATTCATTATTACATTATCATCAGAGAAGGTATTAGATTTGTGTATAATTTGAACCCCTCCGTTTTTGTCGAATGTCCACGTTTTGAGACATTCTGAACCCAAAAAACAGGTTTTCGAGAATGTGTCTACTGTCTGTATGTGTGTATGTGTTTATGTATGTATTTATCTATATGTAGATTTTTATTTTGTTAGCACGATCACTTTCGAAAGATTTGACAGATTGGATTGGGCTTTGGTATACTCTTCAAGTGTCCTAAAATGGAGGTCAGGTTCATTAGCCAGCCATTTTGGATAAAAATTCAAAAAGTGAGCGCTTTTTCAAAATTGTTGAGACTACTTTTTTCAAATTTGAAAATTCTATGTACGGATGTACGTAGTACTTAAAAATAAAAACAATTTATCCCAATGACTTTTTTTGATAAAACAAAAATTACTGGAGTTATAGCATTTACAAAATTCCAAAAAACAAACGAAAATGAACATTTTAAGCCAAACAACGCACGATATGAAAAAAAGTCAAGAGAAGAAAAATATTTCTTTTTGAACAACCTACAATATTAATATAAGACTTTTTTAATTTTCTTGAAAAATCGAAAATTCACATTTTAATCGCAGAAAATAATAATGAAAAATAAATAATTCCATTTTGCGGTCAAAATATACAAGATACGGAAAAAGATGAATAGACAAAAATTGTGCACTAAAAAAATATCTACAAGTTTGTTATTAATCACTTTTTTATGCGACGCGTAGTTTTTGTTTCATTTGTAAAAAACTGATTTAAGAATAAATTAAATTTTGGATAAACGACACAAACCACGAAAACAATTAATAGACAAAAGTTGGTCACTCAGAAAAGAGCTACACATTTTTTAATAATCATTTTTTAATAAGATGCGTAATTTTTGTTTCAATCGTGAAAAATATCATTAACAATAAAAAAAAATTCTGGAAAAACGACGCAAGGTACGAAAAAAGATGAATAGAGAAAAGTTGTCCAACCAAAAAAGATCTACAAATTTGATAATAGATTTAAGACTTTCACGATGATCCATTATAATAAATTTAAATTGAAAATTTAAAAGATTTTTTCGGGTTTCAATCGTGTGCGAAACTATGAATGTTGCCGACGTTTCGTGAACATTGCAGTTCACTTCTTCAGGGCTGACCTGAAACTGAACTAACACTTTCAGTAAGCTCAGGTCTTCTCAAGGTAAGCTACTAACATCTTTAGGTTTCTTAAAACGGTGTAGGGACAATAACATCGTCCCAAATTTCTTAC
>CAKNYM010051393.1:84663-105701 GCA_932195095.1 Andricus curvator | reverse complement strand
TCAACACCATAGAAGTGCCTCAGATGGTAATATAACACTTTTAGAGCCGCATTGTGTCTCTCTATGTACCCGTATCGTGCATATTTTGAGCATCCACTGAGAACATGTCCAAGTGTTTCTGGCTCTTGCTTGCACGCTCGGCAGTTGGTATCGCCTACAGGTATATTCATTATGCGCTCGCGGTAAACTAAGGTGTCTATAACGCCATCTTGACAGGCAAAAAGAAATCCCTCAGTCTCCGATTTTAATCCAGCAGACTTGAGAAACATGTTGGACAGACCCATCGAGAGCTCTTCTCTACGTATAATGCCGTAGAATTTACCATGAAGGGGCTTGTCAGCATGTTCTCTTAGTAGAAGCGTATGTTCTGCTTCCTGTACACGACTTTTGAGCACCAAAGGTGTTAGTGATGTTAGGCCATGTGTAGTGTCGCTGGAATCAAATGGGAGGCCAAGCTCCTCTGCGGCCCTATCTGCGGCACGATATAGAAACGCCGCAGCATTGACGACTTCATGTTGATGTACTAGTCGCATGAGAAAATCTGTGCTGTTTAGAACTGAGCAGGCTGTAGCCAGAACCGTTCTGCGATGAAGACACTCTAAGCTCAGCAAGCCTCTACCCCCTTTATCTCGAGGGAGGTATATTCGAGGTACGGAAGATCTAGGGTGATGACTTCGATGGATTGTCATCATCTTGCGTGTGCTTCGGTCAAGTTGCTTCAACTCATCGACGTTCCATTTTACTGCACCAAACGTGTAGAGCAGTATAGGAACGGCCAGCATATTGGTCGCCTGGATCTTATTCTTTCCAGATAATTCGGAAGCCCAAATTTTTCTGAGAATTTGGCGATACCTTTTTCCAAGGGCCGTTTTTAACGCAAGCACATCATGGGTTTCCGCTTGCGGTATTCCAAGATATGTATATGTTTCTCCAATACCAAGATGTTGAATGGTATTTCCGCCGATGAGTTGAACATCCTGAACGTGACCCGATGATGTAGTTTCTAGTCTTCCTTGGTGTAGGTGGACGCAGGCACACTTGTCCAGTCCGAAGCTCATGCCAATCGCTTTAGAGTACCTATTTACCGCCTCCACAAGGATGTTAAGGTCCTCTTTCGAGGAAGCAAAGAGTTTAAGGTCGTCCATGTATAAAAGGTGGTTGACCTTATATTCTCTTTTGTTCGGCGGGCCACATAGGTATCCAGAGCTTTTGCCTCGGAGCACAATAGATAGAGGCAAGAGGGAGATGCAGAAAAGTATCGGACTTAGAGAGTCTCCTTGGAAGACTCCCCTCTTATATGTGATATAGCTTGTAGTCACTTGTCTTTTGTCAGATGTTATGACAAATCTTGTCCGCCACAAGAGCATAAGCTCTTTTATGCATCTCACTATTTTTGGATGCACCTCCATGCATTCAATGAGCTTAATAAGTAGTTCATGGTTCGTGTTATCGAATGCCTTACGGTAGTCAATCCAAGCCATGGACAGATTGCGTCGATACCTGATCGAGTCCTGGGTGATACACCTGTCTATTAACAGGTTCTCCCTGCAACCTGCCAGACCTCTCTTGCATCCACGTTGTTCAACTATTGCACTCCATACCGGCTCGATAGATGTTAATATCCTCTCTTTGAGGATGCCAGTGAATAGCTTGTAGCTGGTGTTTAAACAAGCTATGGGCCTGTAGTTCTTTGGACTTGACAAATCTCCGGTCTTAGGAATCAATACCGTGCGTCCTTCCACTAGCCACTGCGGGACGGGTTGTTCTCCGTTTAAGAAAGTAGTAAATATACGAGCTAGATGTTGGTGCGTAGAAGTAAACTTCTTCCACCAAAAGTTGTTGATTTTATCTGGCCCTGGCGCTGAAAAGTTCTTAGTTCGAGCGATAACTTTCTTCACTTCTTCAGCAGTAATTAGTGGACACTCTTCCTCTGGACCTTGTAACCTTTGCCTTTGGCAAAAGTTACGAAAGAGTGATATATCTGAAGCGTCTTCATTTAGCTGATAAGTATCTCCATATACTTGTTCCCAGAAGACTTGAATCTCTTCTCGACTAGGCGGATTTTTAACGGCACTTGACGTTTTATTGAACAGACGGGAAGGATGAGTAGAAAAGGTGGAATTTTCCTGAATCCACTTTACTCGCTGTTCAAGGCGCTGTTTCGCTGTTGAAAGAGATCTTATTTTTTGCGTCCAGTGCTGCTTGATGGTCAACAGTTTACACTTGTTCAGCGTGTGATTTGCTTTCCTCAAGTTTCGAGCAAGTGCCCTAACTTTTGGAGTGAGTTTTTTATTTAATGTTATGTAGCTAATCACGCACTGAATATTTGATGCATGCCGTCTCGCCGTTTCAATTTTGAATTGAAGCTGTGCAATACGCTCACGAGTCTTACTCAGACGTACTGAAGTTTCGTTACTTCTACTGTCGCTAAGCAAGGACACCGCCTTCTCGTAAACAACGCAGTTCAGATTCCAGAGATTAACATCTTCGGGGAGCAAATCGGGGAGAGCAGTATTAGCTTCAGCTAATTTGTCCATTCTGAGAAAGACTTTTTGGTGGATAGATCTCCTATTTCTCATGTTAGCATTATCGGCTATCTGCAAAGGTGTTCTTGCTGGAATGGGTGGAATGTTCGATGGAGGATGTTGCTCTTCTTCTTGTTGATAAAGAGCTTCATATCCGTTTTTTCGCAAAAAAGATACCTGATCTCTTAAATACTGAGGCGTTTGATGAGCATATTCCGGGTGCATATTGACCCAACGGTCATGTAACCTGTGCATGAATCCTCTTCGCGCCGGTGAGCTTCTTTGCCAACAGGTAAGGATGTCTCTCCTGAGTTGGTCAAACCATTTAAATCGATGTTCTCGCGTTTGTCCGGGGCCATTGCCTGGTCGTCGCCTCGGTTCGGTCCTATTGCCACTCCCAACTGAACCATGGCCTCCATCCGAGAGAGGCCTATTGTGGGTGGCACTGTGCGATACTGGTGTCGTAACCGCATAATTCATTGCATTGGGGAGTTAGCCCAAAGCAACGTGGCTGACTGCAAGAGCCGGAGCTCTCGGGCGATGGGGTCGCCACATCCCTACGCCGATTATATTATTATATATATATATATATATATATATATATATATATTATTATTATTATTACATTATTATTATTATTATTATATTATCAGCCGTTCAAAATTACATACCCTTAAAATAGAAATCTTCAAAATTGAATAATTTTCAATTCTATATTTTCCTATTTTCAGAATTTTCAATTCTATATTTTCCTATTTTCAGAATTTTCAATTGTAGCTCTTCAGAATTGTAGAAATTTGAAGTGTAAATCTTTAAAATTGAACAATTTTTAATTCTGAAAATGTACACACACAAATTAGGTAGGTTTTAAGTTTTACAATTTAAAAATCTGGAATTCTAATGATAAACATTTCAAATTTCTTCAATTTGGAAGATTTGGAACAGAGAACTTTTGACTTTAGGTCTTTGAGGTTATCCGTATTGAAGAATTTTGATTTATACATCTTTAAAGTTGAAGAATTTTCAATTAAAAATCTTAAAAATTGAAGAAATTTCCATTGTAAATCTTTCAAACTGAACTACATATTCCAAAAGAATGTTCAAAATTACATCATTTCAAACTCTGAACATTCCAATTAATGAATATTCAATTGTGAATCTTACACTTACATACCCAGTGGGCACGAAATTTGAGAACGTAATTGGAATGTTCTAACAACGTTTTCTGGACGTACAAGTCAAAAGACGATATTTGAACGTTTCAAAAACAATCTTAAGTCAGACCAAATAATGTTCTGAAAAGGTGTCATGTTCCAAATACGTCCTTAAAACGTCTCTGGAACATTGGATGTTTAAGAAATGTTATTTGGACTGACTTACGACGTTTTTGAGCCATTCTAATGATGTTCTTTAACGTTTGTGCCCACTGGGAAACGTTCTCGTAACAAAGCACAAAATTCAAATACACCTAACTTTTTACAAAAATTTCTTTTCGCAAATCGGAAAAATACATATCGCCTAATTTCCTCTAGAAAACAACATATTTCGTCCCCGAGAGATTTTGTGATTCCAAGTGCAGAACCCTGCCTGATTTGAAATGGATTCGGTTTCCAGCTAAGTGAACTAAAAAAACTAAATTTTCTCATTTTCCTGATTATTTACAGACTGATAACAAAAAAACAACACTATTAGATAGAAAATTTTATTTTTCAATTCTTATCTAGTTGCCTAAGCCTTCAATTTGAGACATATCGGAAGAAAATTGGACTAAAAGAGAAACTTTCAGCGTAGTGGGCTAAAAGACCAAATGTCCTAATTTTTTATATTTTTAAATCACCGATAATAAAAAAAACGACACTTTAATAAACCATATTTTACTACATTCTCATCCTGAGAAGGTATTGGTTTTACGTGAAAAATGACTTTCGCGGATTCCGTCAAATGTCGACGTATTGAGGCCCCCTGAGTCAGAAAAAATATTTTTTACGTCGGTGTCTGTCGTTGTCGTCGTTGTAGTCTGTAAACACGATGACATTTGAAGAAGTTATCCGATTGGATTTCCCCTTGGCACACTTCATGAGAGTGTGAAAAGAAAGGACAAGTTCGTCAGCCAGCTATTTTGGATGGAATTTAAAAAGTTAGAACATTGTTTAAATTGTTGTGACCATTTTTTTTCGAAATTTGAAATTTTTATTCACGGCTCTTCATAGCACATAGAAATTCGAACAATTTATCTTTATGACTTTTTCGACAAAAGGAAAATTGGCATAGTTATAGTATTTTCAAAATCCAAAAAAACAAACGAAAATTAACATTTTGAGCCAAACAACGGACGATATGAAAAAAAGTCGGGACAAGAAAATTGTTTCTTTTTGGACGCCCTACAAGATTATCATAACGACTTTTTGAATTTTCTTGAAAAATCGAAAATTCACATTTTTATGGCACAAAAAATAATGAAAAATCCAAAAATTCAATTTTACGGTTAAACTATGCAAGATACGACAAATGATGATTCAAGAAAATTTTTGCGCTCAAAAAAGATCTACAAATTTGTTATTGGTCACTTTTTGATAGGATGTGTAGTTTTTGTTTTATTCGTAAAGAAGAACATTAACAGTGAAAGAATCACACGCAGAAAAAAGAAATATAATATTTACTAATCAAGAAATGTAAAGTGTTTCTTGTAACCGTAACAGTAAAAACTGCTCTCAATGAAGGGGTGAAAATGTCAAAAGCACTTAGCATTTCATAAATGTCACAGTGAAGTTAGGGTGAATTTAACGGTAATCCTTTAGTAAAATAAACCTCTATTCCCTAGTATGAAATACGGTATGATATGTATAATCCACTGAACCGAGATTACAATAGTGGTGCAGTGAACATTACAGAAGAATCGGTACAGGCTACCGATCCGAATTGCGAATGTGTCCGAGCTCGTAGCGCGAGGTGAACACATTATCGAGCGCGAAGCGCGAGATCCAACAGGTGCGCGCCCCAGGCGCGCTCAAACTTGCGAGCGAAGCGAGCCGCGCGCAAAGCGCGCGATGAGAATGTACCCGCGAAGCAGGCAGATTTTTTTTAAACGCAACTACATGACAAAACCTTCAATTTGAGCTATCTTCGAAGACTATCGATCTAAAAGAAAAGATTCCAACATATATAGGGGTCTAAAAAATGAAATTTCTTAATTTCTTTAATTTTTTACACACTGATAACCAAAAAGCAATACTATGGTATAGCAAATTTTCTTCAATAATTCACATCAACATATCAAGACATTCAATTTAAACTACCCCTGAAAAATATCAAAATAAAAGTATAGTTTCCAGCATGGTGGTCATTTACATAAAACGGACCATATAAGTGAGATATACAAGCATGCTTAGGTACCCAGGGGGAAATTTACCACCGGCGCGGTACAGCGCCAATACCGCCGGTCGGAGAGCGGTACTGGCGCGGTACTTTTGGAATACTGGCATGACTACTGGCTTTATACCGGTAAAACCCCTAATGATAACAATGTTCTGTACTGACTTGCAGTATTTGGCCAGCACTGGGCTAGTACTTACAGTTGGTACTGGTTCGGTACCCTCTGTTAGTACTGACCTAGTACTGGCTGAACCAATAATGCAAACGAGGCTAGGTACTGACCTGCAGTATTGGGTCAGCACTGAAGTTCATTACTGGGCCAGTACTGCAGATTATTACTGGGCAGGCACTGGTCAGGCTCCAAGTGATAACGAAGGCATGTACTGACTTGCAATACTGGGCCAGTGCATTCCGTTGGTACTGACGTGGTACTGGTGAAACCCCTGATGATAACCTAGTTCTGTACTGACTCACAATACTGGTCCAGTACATACCGTTGTTCCGTGCGCGGTACTGGTAAGGCCCTATGATAATTAGGTTCTGTACTGATCTGCAGTACTGGGGCAGTACATACCGATGGTACTGGCGTGCCACTGGTAAAATTGAAATTTCATTCATTTTGTTTAATTTTAGCACCCACTACTGTTATACTCTAACGATATGACAAAAAGGTGTTTAAAAAATAAATATTAATTGATTGGGAGTATTTTGACTTTGAATATTAATGGTCCTGTGTAGAGTGAATACATATATTACATTTTTAAATATTATATTACACATAAAATTTCTAACTCACGGGGTATCGAACCTACATTTATACCTAAATCTATCGCCTAGCAGGCGGGAGTCTTGACCATTGCGCTAAACCTACGAGTTGAAACTCGATGAAAAAGCCATCGTGGTAAGCTACAGCTCAAAAAAGTTAAAACACCAAATTTTAAACTCTTTTTTTCTAATTAAATATTTATTATCATAAGACGATATGTAAATGTAAAATATACAAACTGTTAACAGGAATATCAATAAAATAATTTAAAAATAAATAATTTAAATCGATTACAATTTTTATTCGTGTAATATTTCGTTTTTTGGCGTTTTAGACTACTTTACAACTTTCTACAATGACAGGAAATGTAATTTTTTCTGAACATTTAAAATTTTACATAAAGATGGAACCTAGAATTTTTTTCTTAAAAAAACAGGAAAAAAGTTGTTTTCGCGACAGTTGTATTTATAGTTTTTAGACATTTTAGAACACATGAACCATATTTTTAAACGTATTTCAAGTTTTGTTTAAATATTTATACTGTCGTCATAGTACTACGCCGATCGTGGAACCAGCCGTTAGCCAGTACTGGGCGAATGACCGATTATCTGTACTGGTGACCAGTACTGGGCCAGTACTGCACCGGTGGTGAACTCCGGCGGAGTACGGAAAATTCCACCTGTGGCCATTGTCAGCGTTTTTTACTGGGCCCGGAAAGTGCCAGCATTGAACCGACGATTGGCGTAACTCCGTGAGAAACGGGTTGGCTGTCATGCATTAGGCCAGAGTTCTGCCAGTATTGAACCGACGCTTGGCATAACTGCGGGAAATAAGGATTGACCGCTGCTTGCATGGTGAGCATTGCTTGTATTGCACCAGTATGCAGGCGATGCTTGGCTCAACTTTGGCAAATAAAGGTTGGCTATTGTTAGCGTTTTTTACTGGGACCGTAAAGTGCCAGTATTGAACCGACGATTGGCGTAAAGAAACGGGTTGGCCGTCATGCATTAGGCCAGAGTTCTACCAGCATAGGGCCAGCGCTTGTATGCCAGTGCTGGTTTTCCAGCACTGGCGCAGTACTATGCCTGGGTTTCAGCCAGTACTATATCCGTACTGGTCAGCCAGCTGTAGCTAGCCATTACAGGTGCAGTACTGCGCCCGTTGTTAGTAATGGTCTAAGTCCAAAATTTCCACATGGGACGTATCAGTACTGCGCCAGTAGTAAACCCAGTATCACGCCAATCATTGGCTGAAATCTTATGTCGGTTGTCAGTCAGCACTTGAAGTTGGTATGTGGCCAGTACTACGCCAATCGCTGGCGAAACGCCGGTGCCGGTATTTCACCAGTGGTAAACCAGTATAATGCCAATCGTTGACTGAATTCTTATTTCGGTATTTCACCAGTAATGCGTATCAGTACTGGGCCAGTAGTATACCAGTATCACGCCAACCGTGGGCGGAACACCTGTGCTGGTATTTCACCAGTGGTGACGGTCAATACTGGGCCTGTTGTAAAGCAGTATAACGCCAAACGTTGGCGGAACTCTTGCGTCGGTATCCCGCCAGTAGTGACGGTCAGTACTGGGCTAGTTGTAAACCAGTATGACGCCAACCGTTGGCGGATCTCTTGCATCGGTATTCTACCAGTAATGACAGTCAGTACTGGGCCAGTTGTAAACCAGTACTATGCCGATGGTTGGTACAGTACTAACATCCAGTACTAGTATTTCTTCTCTATTACAACTGGCGCGGTACTGCGCCGGTTCTGAACTCTGGCTAATATCCGACTTTTCCCCCTGGGTATTAACAAGTTATAATTCGATTCTGACATAACTGCAATTTTTCTAGCCTTCTTAAAGTAAAATGTTAAAATTTCAGAGCGTACTCATAACAAGAATCTGAAAATTATTTCTTGAAGCAAACTCTGTAGAAGTTGTTAAATTGTTTGTAAAATTTAGATAACGAACTTTTGACCTCATCTCTGGCTAAGGCTACTAATTCAAGAGTTTATGGAGACAAAAGTAAATAACATGTTTTTTTGTAGATTTTTATGCCCTGAGCACGAAATTGATATTTTTTTCCAATAAAACCGCAGGAAAATTGTTTTTTCTGTAGCTGAACATATTTTATAGCTAAAAAAATAAAATAATGCTTTTTTCTATGTACTTCTACGTGCTAAACACGTGGCTGCTATTAGTTTTTCTTGAAAATAGATTTTTACACTCTGAGCACGAATCTGATATTTTTTTCCTATTATATTGAACAGACAAATGTTTGGAACCAAGTAAATGCCATTACTTGAATCCTATTTCTTAGGATCAAGAAAATATCCTCTCACAGGAGTAATTTTTAAATGAACCAGACATATATCTTTTGTTGATCTAAAGAAATGAATTACTGTATTTTCTTGATTAAAATAAATATGTCGTATATATTTATGTGATTCAATGAGTTCGATTCTTTGAAATGATCAGGACTTTGATCAAGCTTTATTTAATTTAGAAGAATATTAATCATGTGAAAAAGATATTTATTTGATACAAAAAGTAGATGAACGAAAAAAAAACCAGTGAACCATTCCTTCAGATGAATAAAATATCGTGTTTAGATCAATATTTCTTTAGTTAAAGAAAACTTATCTTTCAATTATTAGAATTAAATTATTTATATCAAATAAACATTTATTTTAACCAAATAATGTTTTTAAATTAAATTTTTGATTATTTGATTGGAAGAAATGTTACAAACTATTCCAAAGAAGAAGAGTTAAAAGAATGGCCATACCACGCTGAAAAAACCAGTTCTCGTCCGATCACTGAAGTTAAGCAGCGTTGGGCGCGGTTAGTACTTGGATGGGTGACCATTCGAGAATACTGCGTGCTGTTGGCACATCGTGGGTGTGGTGAGCCCACACTTGTAGTTATTTACTACAAGAAACTATCCACCTATAGAAACACTACCCGAATCGGGTAGTGTCACGCCTACCCTGAAAGGGAAATGGCTTAATGGCATACTACTACTACTACTACTACTGAGTAAAAATTGGGTAAATAGTTAAACATTTCAGAACAAATCGCAACTTTATTGCATTAATAAAGAAGAAGATAGTTATAGACAATAATAATTTCTTCAAATAATTATTTTTGCTACATTGAGTTAATTATTAACTCACTCTATGTGAAAAGTAGACAAATAGTTGTAAATTACAGAAAAAAACCATAAATTTCTAGCAATATTCAAACTAAATATTATTATAAATAATAATAATAAATTGTTTAAACAGATAATTTTGTTAACTTTAATTAATTAATCAACTCACTCCAAGTAAAAAGTGAACAAAAAGTTGAAACTTTCAGAAAGAACTGCACATTTTTAGCATTATTCTAAGTGAATATTATTAACAACAATAATAATACATTGTTGAAACAATTACATTTGTTAACATTGATAAACTATTACGTCTGTCTAATTGAAAATTGGACTAAAAATTTGGCTAAAAACAGTAATAAATTGTTTAAACAATTTATTCAAACATCTCATTATCAGTATAAAGTAGTATTTTATGTATTAGAAACAATTTGCATTTAAAGAAACGAAAAAAAAATCATAATTAGCGCCAAAAACTCGCAAAACCCATCTTTTCCTTTATGGGTTTTTTTTGGTACTTTATAAAACAGACTTATGGGGGTGATATTTGAAAAGTAATATTTGATTACTAATATTGAGCATTCTGAATCAAATTTAGAAAAACGTCTTTTTTTCTTATGGAAAATGTGTTAAACTTAATGGGGCTTGCGCCACCTCCAAATATCATTTAAAAAAAACTGATATATTTTTGTAGGGATTCGAACAAATTTCCGGGCGTTATATATAAAAATTCGAAAAAAAAATTTTGGACCACCCTAATGTTCATACCTTGTCTAGTCCACGGTATGCTTGAAGACTGAAAAAGTTTGATTAAAATGGATCCAAAATCTGCTAACGCAAAAAGTTTCTATATCGTTTGGACATTAAAAATCAGCTGAATTTAAAATCCTTGCTGCTCCCTTTCGCGAGTTATGCGCATTTTTAGATTTTTACATAACAATCTATACTAAAAAACTTGCGTAATCGAGTTTATTAAGTACAACGCTTTTTTAAGTTTACCGTTTTTCCAAAATATATCGCAAATAAGTTTGTGTTGCTTATTTTTTACATTTGGAAAATTTAGTTACCACTTTTAGCCAAGCCCAGGACTAAAGACGAGGACGTAGTGGCTGAATGGTCCCATTTTGTATTTTTTTGTTTTTGTTTTCTTTTTAACTTTTTCTGTATTTTTTGTATTTTCATATATTATATGTTGAATGGTATATATAATAAATTATATATTTAATAGTATGGATACATTTAAATAAGTGTTTTTTTAACAATATTTAGAAATATAGATTATTATAAATAATGTTTAAAATTATAAGTGAAGCGAAGAAAATTCTATTAATCCTTTTAATAGCTGTAAGGAGTATGATTTGTGCTGTATACATGTTACCTTGCAACGTGCCCAGAATTTTAAAAAATCACAATGTATAGATTCTCCGCTTTGCTTTGACCAATACACTAATCCATTATTTTTTTATTAATTGAATGTTTATAGTCGCATCGACTGCCAGGGTCATTAGCGACTGTACTATAGGGTTAATTATAAACTGTAGGGTAACTGTGGGGTAGTATACCAAGGGACAGAAGCGAAGCTTTCTGAAAAATCATCCAGCGTCGCTTCCTGCTACGGGAATCGAACCCGCGCCATCGTGGCTGCCAAGGCTGCAGTGTTCGAACTTGAGACAAGCACGATACCATCTGAGCCACGATGACTCCCTACTAATCCATTATTGTTTTCTATGAAACGTAAACTTTCTTTTACGTGAGTAAGAATTACGTGAATTTTTAGTGTTTCGGAAAGTTTATCGATGCTTTTCAGAGCTTTATCTAATTCGTTGATGTAAGCATCAGGTAAAAGTCCAATTTTTCCAGAGGTAAAACGACAATGAACAAATTTATTCATTGCTTTATAAGCAGTAACATAGGGTATAATTTTAAAAATTCCTACCACTTGATATATTTCCGGATCTATTACCAATGGATTAGGGTATTGGTCAGAGCAAAGCGGAGAATCTATACATCGTGATTTTTTTTAAATTCTGGGCACGTTACAGGGTAACATTTATACAACACAAATCATACTCCTTACAGCTATTAAAAGCAGTAATAGAATTTTCTTCGCTTCCCAGCTAACCTGTTACCATCCTGAAAGGTTCCTGAATTATCACATGTTATCAGAGGAATTGTTACTTGTATCTCAGTCTCCTAGCAGGTAACGGCATAATCGCCGTAGTTCACTAGGGAGGCTTGTTTGCAACCGTTTCCTGTCAGACTAGTAACATGGCGGTAACAGCCGGCAGCGATCTTCATTTATACATATACATTTTGGGTCTAACCTCTATAATGTAATTTCTTTTTCGTAAGGGTTCAGCTGATAAATATCTGTTTTTTTATAAAAGCTTTGTTCACATATTATCTCCCTTTTCTGGAACTTATTTATCGTTTAATTATGTTCCTTTCCAACATTTTTGCAAAAATATTCATAATTATAATTCCGAAACGATGTACATTTTGAGGTTAAGCTGTCATTGGACGTTGCGTTTCCAAACATCACTTTGTTACAAGCATGTGATTACAATGGCGGGATAATGTTAACTGCTTCGCTTGTAATTTGTTACTACTTTGAGTGGGAAATATATTGTCACTGGGTGACCAGCATGAAAGTCACCAGTGACTGGTTTTTTTAATCTTGTTACAATTATGTGACTATTCGGACTAGTAACTGTGTTAGCTGGGTTCACTTATAATTTTAAATATTATTTACTAATCTATATTTCTAAATTTTGTTAAAAAACACTTATTTAAATTTATCCATACTATTAAATATATAATTTATTATATATACCATTCAATATATAATATATAAAAAATACAACAAAAATTAAAAAGAAAAAAAAAACAAAAAAATACAAAATGGGACCATTCAGCCACTACGTCCTCGTCGTTCCAAATGTAAAAAATAAGCAACAAAAACTTATTTTCGATATATTTTGGAAAAACGGCAAACTTAAAAAAGCGTTGTACTTAATAAACTCGATTACGCAAGCTTTGTAGTACAGGCTGTTATGTAAAAATCTAAAAATGCGCATAACTCGCGAAAGGGAGCAGCTAGGATTTTAAATTCAGCTATTTTTAATGTCCAAACGTTATAGAAACTTTTTGCGGTAGCAGATTTTGGATTCATTTTAGTCAAACTTTTTCAGTCTTCAAGCACACCGTGAGTCCACTCTCTACAAATAACGCATTTGTTAATTAAGTTTATTTATAAAAAATAAGCACTTGTCGTTTTGTCAAAGATTGTGCAGCTATATGTTAACAATTAGTTTCAGCTAAAGAATTTTTTACAAATTCCACAAGAAAAACGGCATTCTTAGTTGAAAAATACATGAGGCGAAAAAAGTGTTCTCATAACATTCTGCATAACAATAACAATAATTGATAGTTATCCAAGTGTTTCAAAAAATTTCAAAAATTTGTTGTTAAGAGTTGATTACGCGTTGAAAGAACAACGTTGAAATTTTGAAAATAGCCAGAAAATGCATTTGTTAATTAATTTTGTTTAAACAATCATCAATTGTTATTGATTAATAGCAAGAAATGGTTGATAAATAATTGGCTGTTGATTCCTGGATGAAAAGTGGAATTTTTTAGTTCATAAATACATGAGATAATACAAATTTGCTAAAAAAATGGTTCTTAAAAATAATAACTGTCGATTGTCATTGAAATATCCCAAAAGGTTTATTAATTAGTTAATAACACTTGATTACGTTGAAAGAACCACGCTAGTGCGTCGGAAAATAGCCCAACAGTGCATTTGTTGATTAGGTTTATTTAAATAAGCATCAATTGTTATTGAATGTCTAAATATATGATAACTAGGTGTCATTGCCGAGTAATTGAAGCGCCGGATGCAAGAACGAGATATAGAATTATTTTGCTGAAGTGGGGAGGCCCCTGAGCACTTTAATTTTTGAAATATATATATCCTGAATTTTAATTTAATTAATTAATTATAAAAAATTAATTTAAATGAAAATTTTAATTTTGCATCTTTGTCTCCTCATAAAAAAAAAGTTGTAGCTTTTTTATTTTTCGAATTATTTACGAAAAACTGTTTTTTTCTTTGATCAACATATTTTGATTTTTTTCACTTCAACTCGCCATAAAATGGCAGGTTTTTGATATTTTGTAATAAAACTTATCAGAAAGATGGATTGTCATGTTCTGCGACCGATGACTTAGCAAAAGTTTAACATGTTTATTTAAAAAATTGTTAATAATTTTTTTCCAAGACGGTGCATAATTCGTGCACAAACAACTTCTAGCGTTTCGGGAGTCGAGCGAATTTTGAGCAAGCGAAAACTGTCAGCGAGAAAGTTGTTCAGAAAGGTTCAAGGAAGTTTTCTGGAAAGTTTTAGCTCAATTGGAATAGTAGTTAACAAACTGTTGATGTTTTAATTTGCCGGCGCGATGGAATTTACTCCGCGTAGACTACAGCCCGGCCGGTAAACCGCTACCCCAGCGTTAGGTGCAACTGTGCCTGTCAGCCCGTCGAGATTTTGTAATTAGAATACGAAGAATATGGAAAATCATGTTTTATAATAAATAGTTCTTCTCTGATAACAATATTTTAATTGTGCCACTTCTAGGAACATGAACTTCATAAAAGTCTTAAAAACAAGGAATCTCTCTAATTTTTTTTTGTATTCGGCGTGTCCTCCGTCTGACCTCTATTTGTAAATATACTTATATAGGCTTGTGGGTTGTTTCTTTACCAAAAATAAAATATATCAGTTTAGTTTAGTCTCTTTCGATTAGCAGAGCAGATCGGAGAAATATTACGTGATATAAAAAAGATAAAAGTTGTTCGATTGAAATTATTCTAATAGCTATTGAAGTTCTATTACATAAATATAGTAAAGTTTTCCCATTAAAAAATGGAAAATAATTTGAAATCTACGAATAGTAGAAAACGAACGAAGCATGAAAGTTTGTGGGAAAGAAATGTTCTAAAATGTAGCACAAATGCGGTATGTAATAATAAATTAGTCAATCAATTCTTGCTTAAAATACTTGAAAAATGTCTTGAAACAAATTTTTTAATATATTTTTAATTGTCGGAGTAATGTTAATGATGACATTATTAAATAGATACATTATTATTGTGTAGGGAAAAATGTGAATCATAGATAAAAATATTTATGTGACTCCGGTGCATTAACGCGTTTTTATGCGACAGCGTAGAGTATCGTAATGTTGTACATTACGATACAGCGGACAATCACTCTTCACATTACACTCCGCTGTATCGTAATGTACAACATTACGATACTGTACGCTGTCGCAACCAAACTTGTAAATGCACCGTCGCCACATAAACTAATATATGCGCCAATGAGCACAATTCGGGACTTAACGTGACTCGCTTACAATGCTCGCAGGACTCATCTCACCTCGGCTTCGATCGTCCTGCGAGCATTGCCGCTTGTCGCGTAAAGACCCTCATTATGCGCCTCGGCGCATAATATACTATTATAGGATAAATATTCTATTTTTGGTCAACAATGATGCAACACAATTATTATTCTTAACACCAAAATATCAATTCATACATTGAAAACTACTTATTTTTATTAATAAACAATCATTTTTATATGTACTGTGTTTTTAATTACAAAATCTCGACGGGCTGTGAGGCACAGTTGCACCTAACGCTGGGGTAGCGGTTTACCGGCCGGGCTGTAGTCTACGCGGAGTAAATTCCATCGCGCCGGCAAATTAAAACATCAACAGTTTGTTAACTACTATTCCAATTGAGCTAAAACTTTCCAGAAAACTTCCTTGAACCTTTCTGAACAACTTTCTTGCTGACAGTTTTCGCTTGCTCAAAATTCGCTCGACTCCCGAAACCGAGGGGCGTCTCACTCAAAAAATCACGGCTTATTCCGTCAGAAATCAGATGGCAATTTGTAAGGATTCCGGTAAGGCAATGTATGCCGTAAAAATCAAAGTAGGAAATCATCAGTGAAGGCACGAATTCGTGAAATCGTTTGAAAACGGAAAATTCGTACGAGTCCGATGGTTTTTGATGAAATCGTCAAGTATTCGTAGCAGTCCGTAAGAACTTCGAGTGGAACCGCAGGGAATCATTGGGATTCATGCTTGAATTCGTAGGGAATTCGAGGGGAGTCCCCGCAACGACCGCGCGACCGGACAAATCTCGTACCTGCGCAGTATGCATGGTTATAAAATTTGATAATTGGCTTGATGAAATTAAATATTTAGAAGGCCTAAATCAAAATAACCTTGGTAAAACTAATATAAAATATATTATTCTTAATCAGTTTGACGAAAAAGTTACTCTTGTAGAAGGGTCAAAAACGGGAAATAAGTTTCTTATCATTTAAATTTAAATGTTATATATTTTAAATTATCATTATCAATTTTATTAAATATAAATTTTTTATCAGATGTTCGCCACAGAATAAAAGCTTTGTTCTTTTTTCCCGCCGGTGTTGATGTTCATTTTAATACCGATAGATACCCTTCCCCGTGTAACAGACCGTAACATTTCCTTCAGACCCGCCCCCCCCCTCCCCCCAACCCTTACAACAGTTCCGTAACATTTTTTGTATTATGTTTAAAAACTTAATAGAGGTTTTCTAAATAAAATAAAAAAAGGTTTTTTGAGATGAAGTGTTGTATAGAAATAAATAAAACATTTTGATGTAACACTGAATGCTTTTACAATTTTTTTTTCAGTCACAAATATTGAAATTACTTACAAGTAAAGACGTATTATCAGTTTGTTTTTAAACTTATATAAATTTTGTAAGATTCTTCAAAAAATTAAAAAATATTTTTGAATATTTCAGATGTGTTAAAAATGAATCTAGAAGTTTAAAAAAAAATTATTTTACAGGATTCTAAAAAATATTATGAAAAATTTCAGCCTTTTTAAAAGATATTCAGGACATTTAGAAGTTTGGAATCCCTTAATGTTCATTTTTCAAAATAAAAAATCCTGAAAAATTTTCGAATAAATATTAAGAAATTCCTTTTTTTATCCTTTAAAATTTTTTAAACCTTCTAATATTTTTGAATTATTTAAATTTTTCGTGATGTTTGTTAATTCTGCAACATTTTAAAAATTGTCTTAAAATCTTTCAGATTCTTCTTTGAAAATTTTAGAAATCTTTTAAAATGTCTTAAAATCTTTTTAAACTTTCTCTTAAAATTGATTTTTCATAATGAAAAATTATTTTAATTTTTGCTAGGAACCTAAAGAATTTTTTTTATTTTCTTGAAACCTTACAAAATTCCTAAAATATCTTATAAATTTTTATTATTTTTGAATCGTGCGAAAACTTCTAAGTATCTCTTACAATTACTCAAATTTGTTCTAAAATTATGTATTGTGGCAGTATTTTGCTTTTAAATCTTTTACACATCACTGTTAGAAAAATCTGTATTAAATTTAATACAAATGTACATGAAGTCATTTGCATACACGGGAATTGAAATTTAATATACATTAAAATATGAATAGCTTTACACTTTATATTAAACTTAATATACATGTCGGTCGTATAGCAGCGTGCTTGAAAACTCAAAGTGCTTTTATTTCTTTAAATCTTATCAAATATTCGCAATTGAAGTAACAATCTAGAATTCGTCGATTGAATTGCTTTTTATGATTAAAGTGCAACGTACAAGTGGAACTCTTTCCAAAAATTGCCCTGATTGGTAGAAATTTAATGTGAGTATAGTTGATTGTAGGTTAGGTCTATCATTTCTTTACGTAATTGAACTTTTCGACTTGAAATCCAATTTTATTTTTGAATAATTGCAGGAAGGTATCATGTTTTATTATTAAGAATCGAAAATTACTGCTAATCTTATTTTGATTTTGTGTAAAATGGAATTATCTGAGCGATTATCAGGATTGTATATGAAATTTAATAAACACGTACCTAAATAGGGATTTCATATGCTTGAGATATTAATTTTAATATTCATTGGTATTTTAAATTTAATACTATTTTTAACAGTATACTCTTTCTCAAAATTTTAGGAAATAATTTAAAATGCTTTGCATTCTTTTTCAATTTTCTCCTAGAATTCATTAAGAAAAAAATCATTTGAAATTTTCTCATGAATCTTAATTAAGAACGAGCTTAAGAACATTTTTTCATTCTCTTGACGCCCTGTATAATTGAGTTTACCTGAAATTTTTTTAAATCCTGAGAAATTAAAAGAATTGTCTCAAAGTCTTCGATATTTTTTCTCCTCACATATTTTGCAAAATTCAAAACTTAAAATTATTCTTCTACAATTAAACCTATACCATTTGTAGGTGATTCTAAGACCAATCTATTAAGATTATTAAATTTTCCAATTAGGAAAAGAAAACAATACAAAATATTTAAATACATTTATGAAAAAAAAAAAAATTTTTCCACTAAAATTCAATGCATACTTATTACACAAATTATTTTTTTATATTAAATGAAAGAAAAGATTTCTGACAAAAAATTGAGGTAAAACTATGTAAACTCAATTTAAAGAAATCTTAAAATTATTCATAAGCAAACCCTGCAAATTGGAAAGAATCATATGTTTAGTGTCTCTATTTAAATTTTTTTTTTTTAAATTAAGATTGAAAAGAATTTCATTTTACTACGAATAATTTTTGCAAAATAAGCAGGAAAAATATTCATAATTAAAAAAATAAAATTCCAAAACAACCTGACGATTAGCTAATTAGAGACAAGAATAAAATAATGAAAAAAACAGGGAGAAAACGGGAAAAAGTCAACCAAAAAACCAATCTCTCACTTTTTCCTTTCTCCGTCCTTTTTATACTACAAGGGGACCAACATGTTGCGAGGTCAATTTAAACCTCATCAGGGATTATTTATAGGGAATAACTAAAGGTATGAAACATTAATATAACCTGTAAAGAAAATATTAATTAAAAATGAATTGGACTTCCGTTTCCAGTACCGAATGGTAAAGTACGCGTGGTTTTTTGTGCTATCTTTTTTGGTTTGAGCGACGAGTTTGCAGTTGTGATTGAGGCGAAAGGTGGTAAGGGAGGTCAGTGAAGTGAAGGGGTTGTGTGGAAGTGTGGGGAGGCTGTTTTGTAGGGTTAAAAGGGTTAGGAGGAAAGTTAAAAGTGATAATTTGGAGGTTAGTTGTCGAGGACGGAAAAGTGAGAGAGAAGATAGGGGACAGCAGATCGATAAAACAGGCCAGCATGTTTGTCACGAGGAGTCCAGTGGGCCCCGGTAGAGGGCAGCAGCAGGTTGAAAACAACCCCGGTACTGATGATCTCACTGTGACCGGCAAAACAGGGAGGGGTAAGGGTGATGCCGGGGATAGCGATGATGGCGAGTATGCTACGCCAGGGTACTTCAGGTGGGGAGAGAAGGAAGGGGAACTAGCTGACAGGAAGACTCGAGGTAGGCCGTCAAATCGGGAACTCCTTAATAGATCCAGAGCTAGCAGTTTAGGATCGAGACAACTTTTTGATAAATGGAGACAGGGGGGAGGGTTTGCGGATAAAAGCGATGAGGGGGAGAAGACGGAAGACAGTAAAAGATCAAGGGAAGAAGAAGAGGGGTATGAGCAGGGAGATGAAAAGTTGCGGAAAAAGATAAAAAAGAAGTCTCCAACGGAGAGGAATAAAGCAATAAGGAAAGTCGATCTAGAGAGCCTGGAAAATCTAATTAAGGGTTTTAGAGAGGAAACGAACCGAAGTCTGAATGGCATGCAAAAGCGAGGGGAGCAGGTTTGGGAAGAAATGAGGAAAGTTAGAGAGAAGTGGGAAGAATGGGATCTGGTGTGGCGGCAAGAAAAAGATAAAGTTTGGAAGCAGTTGGAGGATATTGAGAAAAATCAAAGGATAAGTGAGAAAGAGAGAAAATCGGATATGGAGAAATTGGCAGAAAGAGTGAGAAAGCTAGAGTGTAAGACTGAGGATATAAAGAAAGGGAATGAAGGGGTAAGAGAAGGAGAGAGTATAAAAGAAAAGAATGAGAACGTTATCCTAGAAAATGTGAGAATGAAATCAAGATTGAGAGAGTTGGAAAGAAAAATGGAAGTATAAGAGAAGACAAAACGGAGTAGCAATATAGTGATTAGAGGAATGAAAGTGGATAGTGAATCAGGAAGAGAAGAAGTGGAAAAGTTGATGGGTGAAATTGGGGCAAAAGTGCACGTGGAAGAGGTAAATGGAGTCGGAAGGAAGATGGAAGGTAAATCGCGCATGTTTATAGTGAAAGTGAGAAATGAGGAAGAAAAAGTTGATATCTTGAGAAAGAAGAAAGCTCTAAAGGGAAGGGAAGAAAGGATAGAGGAGGATTTGACGTGGAATGAAAGAAGAAGAAAGTGGATGATGAAACAGAAAGCATGGAGTGAAAGAGTGAAAGGGAACACGGTATGGATCGGGAAAGACAGAATGTGGATAAATGGGAATGTGTGGATATGGGATGATGAGGAAGATAAATTGAGTGAAGTGTGTAGGGAAGGCCCATGGCGACGAGGGCAAAAAGTGGAGACTAAGGATATAAGGGAGGAGGTAATGGGAACAGTAGAGTGTGAAAGGAAAGAAGTAGGAGAAAACGGAGCGACGGGGTTTCCACAAAAGTAGGGAGGGGATATAAGGACGAAAAAAGGGAGAAAGGAAGGAAGAAAGAAGTGAGAGTAGCGTTTTGGAACGTATCAGGACTAATGAATAAAGATGAAGGATTCTGGGAAGAGTTGAAGAAATGGGATGTAGTGATGTTGAGTGAAACCTGGGTAGATGAGAAGGAGTGGAAGAGAGTGAAGAGGAAGTTACCCAAGGGATATATTTGGCAGATGCAAGGGGCAAAGAAAGATAAGGTGAAGGGAAGAAAGAAAGGGGGTATGGTGTCAGGAGTGAGGAAGGAATTGGTGGGAGAAAAGAGAATAGAAATGGGATTTGAGGAAACTGATGGAGTTATAACGAGAATGGTGAAGATAGGAAAAAGAAAAGTGAGGATAGTTTGCGTTTATAGGAGAAGGGGAGAAGAAGAAGGTTGGAGTGTGATTAGGAAATGGGTGGCGAAAAAGGATGACGAATTAGTGTTGATAGGAGGTGATCTGAATGCGTGGACGGGGGAACAGGGAGGGGAAATATGGGATGAAGAGTGTGAGACTTTCAGGAGAAAATCGAAACACAAACAGGTGGACCAGGAGGGTAAGACTATGTT
>CAKNYM010051393.1:34147-84653 GCA_932195095.1 Andricus curvator | reverse complement strand
CAATGTTCAATATTTTTTTCATGGAAAACTGGATGTGATAATTTAAGGGCTCTATCAATCAAATTTTTAATGATTCCTATTTTATTTTGAATAGAGTGATTTGAAAGAAAACTATAAGTGTTCTACCTGAACAAATCTTTTTCCTATGCCAGTCAGTAATAATATGTCTTTCATCGGTTTTAATTAAAGTCAAATCTAGAAAATTTAATTTACCTCCAGTTTCAATCTCAACAGTAAATTGTAATCAAGGGTGTATACTATTAAAATCATTGAGAAGAGTGTTAACATTATTTTTATGTACACTAAGTACTGAATCATCAACATATCTTGCCTAAAAATCAATATTAAAATTGATTTTTTGGAAAACTTCATTCTCTAAATTCTCCATAACAATTTTAGCCAAAATAGGAGATATAACAGATCCTATGGGAGTTCCAAACTTTTGTTTATAAAATTTATTATTAAATTTGAAATATACTGAATGAAAAACTATTGTATAGCATCAAAAAAATGTTTTTTCGGAATTTTGGTATTAATTTTAATCAAATCCCAACGTTTTTGTATGGCAATTTCGACTCTTTCGTAAGGGATATTTGGAAACATGATTGCTATTACATCAAAAGAGACAAATATACATGGTCTAAAGGTATTATCACATTTTCAATTAGTTTTAAAAAAGCATGACTATTTTTAATTGATGATTTTGAGATTTGTATTGATTTTTTAATAATTTGTCTCATCTTTGTGACCTTTAAAAAGTCCATAGGCTAATGAGAGATTAGTACTCGATGTATCAATATCACATCTTTCAATATTTATTACCTAAATATTTATTAGTTCTCATTCTGTCTAAAATTTTAAAAGTCCCTTTTTGAAGCATTATGGTGGGATTATTAGGAATCAATTAAAAACTATCTCCATCATTAAAGATATGCAACATTTTTTAAATATAAACATCCCTATGAATCGCTCCTGTAATACTTCCTTTGTCTGATTTAGTGATCATTGATTCTGGATGATTTTTTAAGAAAATTTTTGTTTCAATTAAACCCTCATTCAATTCCTTTTCTTTTTCTAACCAAGTTTTTGGATTAGCATTATTTAAAAAATCATTCGATAAACTCATAAATTGTGATCTAAATTCATCAATTGTATTCTCAGGTATTTTTTAAATATTTGATTCAATGTCTTTAATTATTTCAAGTAGTTGAATATAGTTTTTTCCTCCAAATTTGTTGCTAAAACCATCACCTAATCTCAAAATGTCAATAACTCTGTGTGGAATAATTACATTAGAAATATTCAGAATCCAAGGGTCTGGTTGATCATAAAAAAGAACTGAGTGAATATTTAAATGCAGTTTTTGTACATCTCCTTGTTCATTAAGAATGTTTAAAAATTTTCGATCCAGTTTTCTATTATCCTTAAGGGCGATTTTATTAAGTTTTGTTTCCCTTTCGAAACATTCCTTGATAATAAAGGAGGGAACTTGTTGATTTAATTTCTCAATAATTTGTTTTATTTCAACATTAAAAGAATGTATATGTGAATGGCAATACTTAATAGTCAAATTTAAGAGCGATTTTTAAAATTTTTCATTATTTATATCAATTTTTTCTTTATTTCTTTTTTTTAAATCAAAGCTGACATTTTTATTAATGTCAACAATCTTCTTAGGAGAAACATTTAAAACAATTTAATATCAAAGTCTTTCAAAATTATTAGAAAGATTCTAAATTTGTTTCGAATTCATCAAAATAAGTTTTTCCCATAATTTAATTTTTCTTATCTCTTTGAAAATGTAAAAAAGTTGAGAAATTATAGTGTGGTAGCCTCGGTGGTAGCAAAATGTTAAGAACAGAATTATTTCCCAATATATGTTCAAGGTATTTTACTATTAAATATTAATAAAACAATTTGCAGTTATACATTAATAAATCAATTAAATTTATCAATTAATTTTCACACGTTAAAAATTAAGGGCAAAATCAACATAATTTTCTTTTACTCCAGAATTAATCAAATTGTAGTAGTTCATTACTATATTAATTACTAAATTCTTATATTAATTTTCATCCTTAGTATTCCTATTGTCACTTTAACTTGAAACCATTTATAAATGTTCTTTAAATAGTTTTTAATGTTCAGAAGTCATTAGAAAAAAAGGAAATATTTAAGCAGTGAGTGCGTCACTCGTACGTTCTACGCATTGTACGACTCCACGCTTCGCAGTCACTACTGGTCACTACTTGGATTCGTTCGGATTCGTCAAACTTTGTGGGACTGAAGGAATTCGTAGGTCCAACGCTCCGCAACGCTGTGACTGTACAGCGTTCGGAGCTCCCGTTTCCGAAAAAAGGATTCCGGTTCGTCAATATCAGAATTCATCAAAGTCGTTAGGATTCGTACGAATTCGTTTACTTTGTTCGAACGATTTCATTTGAATCCTGAGTGAGACACCCATCGCCCGAAACGCTAGAAGTTGTTTGTGCACGAATTATGCACCGTCTTGGAAAAAAATTATTAACAATTTTTTAAATAAACATGTTGAACTTTTGCTAACGTCATCGGTCGCGGAACATGACAATGCATCTTTCTGATAAGTTTTATTACAAAATATCAAAAACCTGCCATTTTGTGGCGAGTTGAAGTGAAAAAAATCAAAATATGTTGATCAAAGAAAAAAAACAGTTTTTCGTAAATAATTCGAAGAATAAAAAAGCTACAACTTTTTTTATGAGGAGAAAAGGATGCGAAATTAAATTTTCACTCAGGATGTATATTTCAAAAATTAAAATTGAATACTTTAGTTTCAAGTGCTCAGGGGCCTCCCGACTCCAGCAAAATAATTATATATATCTCCTTCTTGCATCCGGCGCCTCAATTTTTGGTCGATTTCGTAGGAAAAATGTATTTATTACATCATAAATAGCTGATGTCGATAATGGCTTATAAAATTTATTTATAAAATAAAAAAAAGCAATAACTTTCATGAGTTCAATATAAAAACTCTTTTTGTCTATAAATTGTTGAGATTTAGTGCGAATCATGTGACGAAACGCAGCCAATCCCCGTGAAACAATTTTTGTGCAATTATTCCTATTTTAGAGTTTTCCAATTCCACGCAATGGGAAACGAAGTATTTCTTGGGCCCCATTATACCATTAAGCCATTTCCCTTTCGGGGTAGGCGTGACTTGCTCGGTGGTATTGATAATTCATTTGCAACATAGTATGCTTATTAAAAATGAAACGAATTTTTTTGATAATTATCACTAATTTTTTTGAAATATAATATAATTTTCCAATCTATCTTTTCAGGCATCAATTCAGCAATGATGCACTTTAGGGGTATACATTTGTTTCTTCAAAATTAAAAATTCGATTTTTGTCTCTTCTGAAAAATTGTTGATATTGCGCTTGAGCTTATATGGAGATAAACCCGTCAATTTTATTTATTCTCGATCGTCCAGGCGCGAACGAAACGAAAATATCAGCGTAGCGAAAAACGAATCAAGAGTTCGGTTGGAGTTGAACCGAATCGAAATATGAGTGCGGGCAAAAATGGGTTAGTCCACGCGCTACGGGCAAAAACGAGTTAAATCTTTAACTCGTTTTTGCTCGTAGCGTGTGGGCTAATTCGTTCTTCCGCTGAGAAATAATCAACCCGCTTTTGCTCCGTCCCTTTTTTTAGTCCGATTTTGCTATCAGCCCCTCAATTAAGATATTCTCTTTGAAAATGTCAAATAGTTTACAAATTATAGTGTAGTCGCAAAATGTTAAGAACATGTGTATTTCCCAATATTAAAAAAATCATTTACAATTAAAATTTTTTCTTTCATCAATAATGTTTAGAAACATTCAGAAATAAATTTTATCACGACATTAAATTACTTATTTGGAAATTTTGATTTACTTTGAAGTTGCAGAAAATTCTTAATATTCATAATTAGATAAATACACATAACCACATCTAATATGGTTAAGGCGTTATGGATAGAATCCTTTTGTCCATTGCAAAACATGTGATCAATAAATTAAGAACAGAATTTTTGACTTTATGATTAAAGATTCGTTTGAAATTAAAATTTTCGCTTTTAGAAATAAAATTCCTCATTTGGAAATTGTGATATACAAAAGTCCAGAAAATTCAAAAGAACAAACTGAAAACAGCTACTGAAAGTGTGTGATAACCACAATCACTAATTCTAAATTCAAGCTAAATTTGAATCGAAATTTGGCGGGTTTTAATAAGCACAATGCTACCAACCGATTTCTTATTTTCTCTTTGGAGAATGGAATGGAATTCGCTTTCGACAAACTTCAGTTAGTGTCGGTGCGCGCAAAATGGCGGACGGTGACATAGATTTATATGCCGACGATCTAGAGCAGGATTTTGCTCAGGTAATACTCCAAACACAATTTTTTTCCTCCAAAATAGTTTCAAGAGATACCCAGTCACTTTCCAATAACGTATTTAATTTTTCTCATATCTCGAAAAACGTACTCTTATCGATTTAACTTTTCGGCGTCCTGCGCTTTTAAGTCACACGTTTCTAACATTTTTCTAATTATCCTGCCGGTTTTTCCAGAGAAATCAGTATTTTTCTACGTTTTGAAGTCAAATTTTCAATTCGTTGAGACTCCTCTGAGGTTATAAACCTGTTTTTATTTAATTTTTCTCGGTTTTGGTAAAGATATTTGAAAAGGCGGTTTTTTTCACATAATCAAGTTTTTAAATACTTTCAAGCCATAAAGGCTTTTTTTTCATTATTGCATTTGTTTTTGTGGAAAGGGTTTCATAAATTTTTGACAGATTTATTTTTACCGGTTATACGTATACATGTTTTCGGTAAACATCAGGTTACCATTTTTAGGTTAGGGCAACTTCCGCCTCTATGCTTTCTGCGGTATACGTAAAGCAAAAAGTAAATAACCAATTTTTTTAACCTTAAAATTTCAGGAGTTTCTTTAATTTTATAGCGTGGAATTTTAATTCCAAATCCGAATCTACAGTTTTCTAACTTAAATTTTTGACTGAATTTCATTAATAATTATTCATAATTTTGATGAATACGGGTTTTTTTTGGAGAAACGAGAAAAAATCTATCGTGACCCGGGTTCTAACATTATGTTCCCGGTATTAATGATTCATTACTTTTACCCTTACGAAAAATATAGAAAAAGCAGTATAGGCTTTACAGTTTACACGGTGAGATTCAACCGTCCTAACCTAAAAGTGATTGAACTGAATATTTCTTTACAAAAAGCCTTCAGTTTTGTTTTTGTGAAACAAACCTATATTTTTTGTAAAAATAGAATTTTACATACGTCAAAAAAGGTTTGGTACTTTTTTTTCTTGAAATATTTAAAACGTTTCAATCTATTCAAAAGTAATAAACAGTAAAGAAAATTCCAGTGGAAAAACGCTTTATTAATCTTAATGACAAAATACAGTTTTCTGCTATACGAAAACCTCCATAAAACGCACAGTTTTCGATTTATCTAATTGTTTTATAATAATTTTTTACACAGTTTTCACTGTGAAATAACACCTCATAAACAATAAACAATCAGTGTACAAAAACAATCTATCAAATTCTTGTATAATACTTTTTTACTCAGTTTTCCATGTGAAATAACACTTCCTGAAGAATAATTTAAAATTTGTAAAACAATTCAATTTTTTTTATGTCAAAAGGCTCTATTCCTTTTTTTTCTTTAAATATTTTAAATGTTCGAATCTATCCAAATCTAATAAACAATAAATCTTACTCAGTTTTCGCTATTTTTGATTAGTAATTGAAAAATATTTTTTTTTAGTGTTCAACTATTTTTTTTGAAAATTTGTATTTTTTGGGAAGAATTTGACTGTTTTTTATTTGAAATTAAAGATTTTAGAACAAAAGTTTTCAATTTTGCAAAGATTACAACATCTTGTGACAACATTCTAATCATTTTAAAAGCTATTTAGAAGTTTTAAGAAAAATTCGAAAATAAATTAAAATTTGAAAAGCTATATATTAAAGTGATGCGTTATCTTGAAAAAGTCAGCTCACCTGAAAAAATCAATTCGAAATGCTAGCGCAACGAATGATTATCGGGGGGGCAATTTTTTGACCTCTTGGAAGCTCAAATCTATATTCGAGGCGGAAAGTCCCTGCAGATCGTCGACACTTGCGATAAATATGTTAAATTTCTTAAATATATTGCATTTCCAAAGCAGCAGAAAAAAAGCAGAACTGGTGCGATATTCAAAATAGAAAAATTATTCCAACAGACAAAAGAGTGATAATTTTTATAAAGTTGTAATAAATTATTAAAAACCATAACAAATGTATCTTATTAAAAAATATATTTTTATAAAAACACTAAAAGAAGGAAAAATACATTGATTGTAAAATAATAACTCAAAAAATTCCGAAATAAACTCCTATGACTGTTGGAATAATTGAGAAGTTTACTTTCAAAAGGGCATATATCGACATTTGAAATTTTTTTGTTTTTTTGCGTTGATCGTATCTTTAGAATGGGCCCAATCAATCTGTATATCAGTTTTCTCCAAAAAAAAGTTTCTATCCCATATTAAAAGTGAGTTAAACATTTGCTTTGCCACCAAAAGAGCATGCATCCAGTCTCTGGATAATGAGATAATGAGAATCTAAACTTCTGGTAATTTGGTACGTGGTCTAGGACCAAAATAATGTAGTAACCCAGAAAAAACAATTCTTTTATAAATGCTTTAAAACATTTTTCTCGATTTCGCAGCAAAAATCAAAAGCTCTTTTGAAAGTAAACTCCTCAATTCTTCTATTTTAAATATCGCGCCAGTTCTGTTTATTTTTCTTCTGCTGCTTTGGAGATGCAATATTCAAGGAATTTAACATATTTATCGCAAGTGTTGATCCGCAGGGACTTTCCGCCTGGAATACAGATTTAAGTTTCTGAAAGAACAAAAAATTGCCCCCCGATAATAGGTATATTAAGCTGGCACAACACTATTGAGGTATAGAGATATAACCTAATTCATAATTTAGGGCTAATTTGGGCCCCTGTTCCCAAATTTAGGGCTCTATTATTTTATGTCAAAATAGTGTTTGCGCTAGCTTAACGTTAAGCTAGCCGAACATTGCTGTAAAACGTACTAAAAATGATTTTACAGAAAACTCACCTTATACAATAATTTAGGGCTCTGGGAATATCATAATCAAAATTTTAAAAAAATGTTTAAACAATATTTGTTTAAACAATCCTACTAAAAATGAATGAAACAAATTTATTTTCTTACCCAACGTTAAGGCTCATTTAGGGCTCCCCGAATATGATATTTGAACTTTTTAAAAAATTGTTTAAGCAATTATTGTTTAAACAAATTAACCAAAAAAAATTCTTTTTTTCCATTTCCCTTGCATAATTTCAGGCTCATTGAAGGCTCCTGAAATATCGTCGACCGAAAGTCGTGCGATTTTTCCTTTGCCCTTTTTTTTTGTTATATATGGTGTTGTGCCACATTAACGTTATAAAAAATACGTGAGGAAAATCATAAAACCCATTCTTTCCACTCGCATAATTTAGGGCTCATTAAGGACTAATTTGGGCCGTAGTCCCTAATTTAGGGGCGTTGGGTAAGAACAGAAATTTGTTTAATTCATTTTTAGTAGGATTGTTTAAACAAAAATTGTTTAAACATTTTTTATTAATTTTGATTATTATATTCCCAGAGCCCTAAATTATTGTATGAGGTGAATTTTCTGTAAAATCATTTTTAGTACGTTTTACAGCAATGTTCGGCCAGCTTAACGTTAAGCTAGCGCAAACACTATTTTTTTTTAAATATTGGAGCCCTAAATTTGGGACTACGGGCCCAAATTAGTCCTTAATGAGCCCTAAATTATGCGAGGGAAAAGAATGGGTTTTATGATTATCTTCACGTATTTTTTATAACTTTGAGGTGGCACAACACCATATATAACAAAAAAAAAGGGCAAAGGAAACATACACGACTTTCGGTCGACGATATTTCAGGAACCTTAAATGGGCCTGAGATTATGTAAGGGAAATTAAAAAATTTTAAACATTAATTGTTTAAACAATTTTTTTTAATGTTCAAATATCATATTCCGGGAGCCCTAAATGAGCTTTAACGTTGGGTAAGAAGAGAAATTTGTTTAATTCATTTTTAGTAGGATTGTTTAAACAAATATTGTTTAAACCTTTTTTTTTTAATTTTTGATTATCATATTCCCAGAGCCCTAAATGAGCCCTAAATTATTGTATAAGGTGAATTGTCTGTAAAATCATTTTTAGTACGTTTTACAGCAATGTTCGGCTAGCTTAACGTTAAGCTAGCGCAAACACTATTTTTTACAAAAAATAATAGAGCCCTAAATTATGAATTAGGTTACATCTCTATACCTCCATAGTGTTGTGCCAGCTTAACATACCTCCCGATAATCATTCGTTGCGCTAGCATTTCGAATTGACTTTTTAGGTGAGTTTTCTAGGTTACATTAACCCCTACATGAGGCTTAAAACAATACACAATATTTCCGAAGTTTTACCAAATTTATTTTAAGAGAATATTTTAAAACATTCCAAACGATTTCCAAAATAGTCAAAAAAGAATCTGGAAAATTTTCAGGACATTTTTTTAATTTTGCAGAATTTTTCAAAGTTGTAGGAAAAATCTACTATCTAATTTAATAATTTTAAAAAACTTGAAATGTAGATTTTTGAAGATTTCGAAATAAAATTCTGAAGTTTTTTCGTGATTTTGAAAAGTTTCGAAATAATGAAAAACTTTTCTTAATATTCCTGATAATATTAACACTGATTCTTTCTTCTTTTTTTGTATTTAATTTTAAGAGAATATTTAAAGAGATTAAAAAAAAATTACGAAAGATTTTCAAGATGATAAAAATGTCCTTAATATCTTTCAAACTCAAATTTTTTCTAAAATTTGGTAAAATCATGTTATAAAAAAATGTCTTTGAATTTGTTAAAGAATTTTAGGAAAGTTATTATTTATATGACTTTAATCCAAATAAACAAAGAAACATAAAAAATAAATAGTTATTAGACATTTTTTTTTTATTACTAATTATTTTTTCCTTTAAATTATAATTTGCCTAAAAGTTATTTCTTTCTTGACTGAAAAATCTGTTTTAGTAGAAAATTCAACAATTTTGTTAAATATTCGTCTTTTTGGTTGAAATATTAACTATTACATTTTTCGTTGAGAATTGATATTTTTTGTTAGAAAATGTATGTATTTGGTTGGATATTTATATTTTTTGTTAAAAAATTTAACTGACTTGTAGAAAATTTGTCTTTTGGAAAATATTTAATTTTTTTGGTTAGTTACACAGCTGGTTGGAAAATAATCTTCTTTGTTTGAAAATTCAACTATTTTTTTGAAGATTGAGATTTTCAAAAATCTTTTTGATTTTTCTCCAGAACCTTAGGAAAATTATATTTATATAAGCTTGAAAACAAGTAAACCTAAAAAGTAAATAGTTATTCGAAATTTGTAGTCTGCATTAAAAATCATTTTTCACCTCAAATCAAAAAACTACATGATGATAATAGTAATTTAAAATGTGAAGAAGAAAAAATATTTTTCTTATATTTGAATTTTACCTATTTCAAAAAGGGCTCGATACTTTTGTTCAGTTTGAGTATAAATCACTTCAAAAACATTAGAAAAAAGTATTCTCTATAAAGAAAAGTTAAGTGCAAGAACTTTCATGTTTAAATGACTGAGGCTCACCGTGCTATAATGAATTTCCTATCATTTTTTCGCGATTATATGAAATTATTATAGGAAAATCAGTATAGGAATATATAATATTAAAATATTGAAAGAATTATTGCGAAATCTAGAGAAACTATAAATTAATTTGTTTACTGCTCTCATGAAAGTACATAAAAATCTTGATATTTATGAGAATGAATCACATTTTAAGGAGCAGTACTCAACAATGCATAATAAAATATAAATCCTATCATTATGTTTTACAAAATATGTATAAAAAATATAATGATTTTTATCTTCACGATGTTTTATTAGATTGCAATCAAAATTAAAGTTTTAAATAAATTTATCATTTCAAAAAAGAAAGGACCTGTTTTTTATAATCAATATCCCTAAGGTTTATTTGTTATTGAGAGTACACTGAAAAAAAGGATTACCTGTACCAAGTGAATTTTACTTGGCTGAAGTAAGTGAAAGGCCTGATTATTTTCAAAGAAATATTTTTTTGAGGCAAATAAATATATGCACTTTGAATGAAAAAAAGAATTTCTTCCAGCCAGACAAATGGTAATAGGATTAAGTTAATATTGTTTGATTCAAAAATACGACCTATTGGTTGGAGGGAAATATTTCTTTGAATCAAAGAAATATTAATTGAAGACAAAAATATACACCAAATAAATATATATATATATAATCATTGTTCCAAATGAATGTACCATGAATGGGAATGAATATTTCTTTGAAATGAGAATATGTGAATTGATGGAAAGAAATATACTTTAAAGTCAATCAAATATTTTATAGACTAAAAAAACTATTTCTTCACATCAAATTTTTGAGTATTTGAAGCAAAAAAATATCCCACTGATTCAAAAAAATATTTCTTTGGCCTAAACCATGCGGGAGTGCAATAAAGTAGTTCTTACTTCAACTGTAGTACGTACTTTCCTAAATGAACAAATGGATTCTTTCAGCTTAAATTATAATTAACATTGTTATTATTATACATGCTTAATTTAAACAACGCACATAATTTAAAATCTTGATGAACCTGAAACAGAAAAATTCGATGAAAAATCCACCTCCAGCAGGAATCGAACTTGGGTCTGTCGAGTGTAAAGTCCGCAGCGATGACTACGACGCTGTCGCAGCATGAAAATTCTAAGGCGGAAAGCCGTATATAACCCTCACCATAAATGCCAGAGAAATATTTCTTCAAATAAAAAACATGGATATTGAATTTAACAACATATTTCTTTAATCTAAAGAAGTATTCAATTGAAACAAATTATGCCAAATTATTAAATGTTTGATTTAACAAAATAATTACTTCGTTGGAATAAATGTTTATTTGTTATGAATAATGTAATTCTAGTAAGCAAATAAAATATCTCCTTCAACTGAAGAAATAAATATTTATGTCAACACAATATCTTGTTCGTCTAAATAAATGCTTCATTGGTATAAATGCATGAACTCTTTGTAACAAAAAAAAATATTTTTAATTTAATTAATATTATTTTGCATTAAATAATTATTTCTTTGATTTAAATAAACTTAAAGACTTGATTCAAGTATGCACAATAATTGATTCAAATGCGGGCGAATCAATTCAAAGAATCGAACTCATTGAATCAAATAAATCAACAAAAGATATGTGTCTGGTTTAAATAAAAATTACTGCTGTTAAAGAATATTTTCTTGATGCTAAGAAATACGCCTGTAGTTAATTGGACAATGTTCATGAAAAAAGCAGTGAATATCAATTCATTTTAATCAAAAATCAATCTTCGGTTTAGAATTAATTGTTCACTATAAGATTTTTTTTTAATATTGAATTGAAATTCAAATTTCTTTCCAATAGTTCCAAATTGATGGCGCTGTCGTAGCTACCCAACTGACGTATAGGATTCAAGTAAATTCATTTTTTTGGTTCCACAAATTCTTTTTTTCAGTGTAAAAAATAAAAGCACTATCTGGATCAGTTTCTAAAATACGAAATTGATAACTTCACTAAATGGTTTAAATTTTAATCCCCATGGCTCTTATAGTGTGTGTGTGTGTGTGTTTAAATAGATTTAAAATTTTGTTTTTTTAATTAAGGATGAATTTGCCGGTGACGGTGTGGATTTATACGATGACGTTATCGCGGCGCCTTCTGATCGAGTATCAGTCAGCGAAAAGAGCGAACGAGGTGATCGAGAACGAGACAATAGATCTCCAAATGAAGAAACCAATGGCAACTCTTCGTATCACCAGCTCGGAAATAATATTCAACCTAATCAAGTTGGTCGCAGACATCAACTTTATATTGGAAATTTAACTTGGGTAATTGTATTCTTAAGTTCCTAAATTTAACGTTTATTTCAGTGACACGAAATCTGTAATCTATTTTGCATTGTATGTCTATTTAAAATTTTTAAATCTATTTCATGAATTTTATAGAATTCCTAAATTCATTGTAATTAAAGTGTCTTAAAATTGTTGTGTGTTTAATTGTTTTCATGGTGTCAGACTTCATAGCCTTTCCCCTAGTAGTCTCCTATTTGGAGAATTTTCCCTAAATATCCCCTGATTTGCATAAAAATCTCCTAAAACTCCGCTATTTTAAATAAAAATTATTTTTAAAAAGTCTCGAAGGTTCAATGATTCTTAAAATGTAGTATATATTCCTTCCTGAAATCATTGGAATCTTTATAAAATCTCTTGAAATATTTGGGCATTTTTATTATTTAAAAATATTTTCAATATTCACGTTCGCAAAATGCTAAGTTTCTATTTCAAAATGTAGTTGTATAGCTTCAATTATAATTCATTTTTAAATTATGAATCAAATAGAAATCTTTTCTTGGGGATTAACGAATCCTCTCTTGTAAATCGGCACTGCAAAATACTACCATTATAATAAGCAGACTAAGTATTTTAGAAAACAAATCTATATTCTAAATAACTGAAATGTCTAAAAATCTCTAGGCATTCTTATTATTTTCAAATGTTGAATCTATATATTGACGTTTGAAAAATTTTAAGTTTCTATTTAAAAATGTATTTCTAGAACTGCAATCATAATTTTTTATTTAGAAGTAAAAAAGATTTATTCTCGGATTTATTAAATTATGAATTGCATAGGAAATTTTCCGAGTGGATTAGCGAATCCTTTCTTATAAATTAAAACTGTAAATCACGATAATTATAATAAGCAAACTAAATATTTTAGAAATAAATCATCATTTTAAGAATTTAAAGTTCTAATATAGTTTTTCTTTTGTTTTTATTAAAAATACAAATGTTACTGTCAAAAATGTTAAATCTCTGGATATCTTTAAAATATTTTGAAATCTCTATGCATCTTCTTAGATTTTTTGAAATCTTGTTCAGTGGAATAACGAATCCTTTCTTCTAAATTGAAACTGCAAAATACCATCATTATAATAAACAAAATAAATATTTTGGGAAACAAATCATATTTTAAGAATTCCAAGTTCTAGTGTAGTTTTTCCTTTACATTCGTATTATTTTTAAGTATTTTAAAAATGTTCAATCTGTATATTCACGTTTACAAAATTTTAAGTTTCTATTTAAGAATGTATTTTTTTTAGCCTCAATTTGAATTTATTATTGACAAGTAAAATCGAGAGTCAACCTCATTTATTTGGATTTATTAAATTATGATTGAAACAGAAATCTTTACCAGTGGATTAGCGAATCCTTTTTTATAAATTAAAACTGTAAATTACCATAATTATAATAAGCAAACTAAATATTTTAGAAATAAATCATCATTTTAAGAATTTCAAGTTCTAATATAGTTTTTCTTTTGTTTTTATTAAAAATACAAATGGTACTGTCAAAAATGTTAAATCTCTGGATATCTTTAAAATATTTTGAAATCTCTATGCATCATCTTAGATTTTTTGAAATTTTTGTGCAATCTTTGAAATATTTTGGCATTTGTATTATTTTTAAATATTCAAAAAATGTTGAATTTGCATGTGACTTAAGTTTGCAACGTTTATAAACGAAACTATGAAATTTTTGAAATTTCTTTTACTAATTATTTGCACCTGGTGCCAGGTAAAGAAAAATTGGTTTCATCCCAGTAATCCCTAACAGTCAACTAAATTTTACCCACCCAGGCACTTTGGAAAATATACGGAAAATTAAAAACCAAGAATTTATTTTCGTTTATAAACGTTGCAAACTTCAGTCACGTGAATTTAGGATATATTCACGTTTGCGAAAATTTAAGTTTCTATTTAAAAATGTCTTTTTATAGCTTCAATCGTAATTTTTTGTTGACAAGTAAAAATGATTTATTGTCGTATTTATTAAATTATTAATCTAATAGAAATCTTGTTCAGTGGAATAACGAATCCTTTCTTCTAAATTGAAACTGCAAAATATCATCATTATAATAAACAAAATAAATATTTTGGGAAACATCATATTTTAAGTATTCCAATTTCTAGTGTAGTTTTTCCTCTACAATTTTATTATTTTTAAGTATTTAAAAAATGTTCAATCTGTATATTTACGTTTGCAAAATTTTAAGTTTCTATTTAAGAATGTATTTTTTTAGCCTCAATTTGAATTTATTATTGACAAGTAAAATCGAGAGTCAACCTCATTTATTTGGATTTATTAAATTATGATTGAAATATAAATCTTTACCAGTGGATTAACGAATCCTTTCTTATAAATTGGAACTGCAAAATACCATCATTATAATAATCATACTAAATATTTTAGAAAACAAATCATAATTGTAAGAATTTCAAGGTCTAATATAGTTTTTTTTTTTTTTAATAAAAATTGAAATATTCTGAATAACTGTGAAATCTTTTGACGTCTCTTGAAAAGTTTAGAAACGCTAAATATGTTGCATTGTATCAGCTAAACACTTGATTTTCACCAAAGACATTAAAGAATTAAAGTATTTTCAATGCCACTTGCCTTTAAAATTATTAAGAAAGTATAACAAAGAGACGAAAGAAAAATTAAGAACTTTGTTATCTTTATTTAATTTGTACTAGAAAACATACACGTGCGCTAGGTACGCAATTAATAATTTTTTGTTTGGTCTCACAATTTTTAATTTGAAATATAAAATTAATATTAATAGAAAATTGTTGTATTTCATAGTATTTATTATTTAAAATATTAGAAAAGAATATCAAGTGCAATATTTGTGATAATAAAGTGATAATTGATGAAAATTGATATCTTAACTTTAGAATTAATATATAATATTTTTGCATAGATAATCAAACCGTTGCATTTTTGTTAAAAAATACTAATTTCCGACGAAAAACACTAAGTTGACCTAAATTTGTTTAAAATATCAGTTTAGTTTTTTAAGTCAAATGATTTTTGTTGAACAATATCAATTTTAGACGAAATATACTAACATAACATAGCAAAAACTTGTTTAGAACTGTAAATCCTCTTTTCCAGGCGCGAGCCTAACTTAAAATTGTTCAACAAAAATTTTTACTTTGAAATCTAATGATTTTTTATTAAAAAGTACCGATTTCCAGTATAAAACGCCAAGAAAATCAAACATTGTTCGAAAATTCTGAATTTAATGACTGAATGATCTGAATAATAATCATAATCTAAAAAATAATAGTTATTAATTAAAAATACCAAAAGAAAAACGCAAACGTAACATAACAAAAAATTGTTCCAAATTTTAAATCTTCTTTAAAATCAAATTTTTTTTTTAATAACCGTTTTCTGTTGAAAAAAACGTTAACATAGCTATAAATTGTTCAAAAATTGTAAATCTTCTTTGAAATCTATATCGATATTACCAGTAAAACCCGCTAACTTAACGTACAATTGTACAAAAAATTTCAATCTGTTTTGAAAACTAAAAATACCGATTTCTGGTTTAAAACGCCAACATCACCTAAAATTGTTAAAAACTTGTGAGTCTTCTTTGAAATGTTCGAAATATAATGTTCTTAAATTAAAAGTACCAATGTCCGACAAAAAACGCTCAAATAATACAACATTTTAAAAATATTCTAAATCTTATTCAAATTATAATGATTTTTGTTTAGAAATACCATTTTTCGATGTTCAACAACTTAATAATAAATCTTTTTTGAAATCTATTAAGTTAAATACCAATTTCACGTGAAACACACCAAACTAACCTAAAGTTTTTGAAAAATTGTAAATATTCCTTGAAATCTAATAATCTTTTATGAAAAATACCAATAATTCCCGACGAAAAACGCTAACATAACATAACAAAAAATGGTACAGAATTGTAAATCTTCTTCGAAATCTAATGATTTTTGTTTAAAATAACAAATTTCCTGTGAGAAACGTTTATATAACCTGGAGCGGTTCAAAATTTGCAAATCGTATTCGAACTATAATGATTTTTGTTTTATAATACCAGTTTTTTGTGTAAAAGGCTAACGTAACCAAACATTGTTTTTGTTTAAAAATGTCAATTTCCGATTAAAAAACGCTAACAAAATCGAAGATGTAAATTGTTGAAGAATTTTTTGTCTTTGTAAAACGCTAATATAACCTAAAATTGTTGAAAATTGGGAACCTTGATGATTTTCTTTTAAAATGCTAATTTCCAGTGAAAAAACTAACAACACCTAAACATATTAGAAATTGACTTTTTCGAAACATTCTGATATATTGAAATTCTTTTCTAAAAATACACAAGAGTATTTAAAAAGCACAAATGTTTCTCTATTCGCATAGGGGTTTCTATGATTTTTCTTATTAAAAGGGATTCATTGTAGATTTAATTTTCAAAATTTCAATTTTAAGATATAAAACATCTTCAAGTAATGAAAAGCCAATCAGGTTTTCGATAACAATGATTGCGATATTTTCGAGACATATCGTAACACCACTTTTTTAGATAGGCTAACATCAATAATTATAAAATATGTAAGATAAAAACAGTCACACATTGTTTCCAGCTTGTTAAAAGTTGTTTTAAACTCGAAATTTCTTACAAATATGTGTATTGATTATAACTTGTGTACTTGCTGGGTCCCCTAAAAGTCCCCTATTTACCATAAAATATTCTTTAGGAGCACTGTGAAGTCTGTGATGTATTTATAATTGATTAAGCTCTATATCATTTTTGAAACTATACAATTATGATATGTTAACATTTTTGATTTAGTGGACGACTGACCAAGATATAGCAGATGCGGTTCAGGGAATTGGTGTCACTGACTTCGTCGAAGTTAAATTTTTTGAGAACAGAGCCAATGGACAGTCAAAGGGGTTTTCTGTTGTTTCCTTGGGCTCAGAACAGAGCATGCGAATGTGTATGGACAAGCTTCCAAAGAAGGAACTCCATGGACAGCATCCGGTCGTTACATTCCCTACCAAGCAAGCTTTAAATCAGGTAAATGGCGGACAGTTTAATTTGAGACTCTTTCTGGTTAATTAAATAAGACGAGAATTTTAAAGTAATTAATCCCATTTTTATTTGCAGTTCGAGTCACAATGCAAAACTCGCCCATCTCCCTCTCCCCAGCAAAATCAAAATCAACGCTCCCACAATTCTCACAGGGATCAACCGATGTCGCCTCACCAGCAACATCCACAACACCAACCGCATCCTCAACATATGCAACAAAATCATGGTCATCGTGGAATGATGATGGGACCTCCACAATATGATGTAAGCTTTCTCTATATCCCCTATTGTACCCTATTTTCAAGATTTGGTCCCTATGGTACCCTGTTTTCAAGATTTGGTCCCTATGGTACCCTATTTGCAGCCCATAATGGAACTTTAAAAAATATATAGTAAGATCAAAGCTTCCAAAAGTCAGACATTTTGAAAAACAAAATAGCAAAAATCAGGGCATTTATGTAAGAAGTAATTGTACAAAGTAATCAGGGCTGCCACACAGTCCCTTTTTTCTCAAATCACTTTTTAAAAATGAAAAGATCACATTAGTCGCTTTTCTTTCAATGAATTAACTCATGGGTTAATCACTATTCAATTCAGGTCTATACCTATTTTTGAAATGTCTTTCAGAGTATTTTTAAAGATTCCGAGACATTTTTAATAGATTTCAATAATTCGAAGGCATTTTTAAGATTTTAGTGTACTTTTAAAACTTCAAAGGCATTTTCAGAGCTTTTAATTTGAAATAGTTTAGGGAATTTTAAAAGATTCCAAGGAATTTTTTATTAATTTCATTAAATTGAAGGTATTTCAAAACCTTTAAAATATTTTAGGGCAAAGAATTTTTTAGAATTTCGGGAGGTATGGAACGATTTCACAGCACCTATTAGGTGTAAAGATATTTTGACAGATTTCCGACAATTTTATAAGATTTCCGAGGATATTAATGATTTTAAGCGATTTTAAAGCTCTCGATGTATTTTCATACATTTTCCAGGATTTCAGCAAATATCATAGAATTTCACGGTATTTTATAATATTATAGTGGATTTTAGAGAATTTATTCACGAGAAGTCAGGTATTTATTAGGGGTTTAAAGATTTGGAATTCACCCTGAATTCTTATAATTTGAAATATTTTAAAAGTTTGCAAAGACATTTTTAATTGATTTCAGTAATTTAATGGGATTTCAAAGGATTTGAAATATTTTAGGGTATTGCAAAAGATTCCCAGGCGTTTTCAAGGGCTTTTAAAAGTTTCAAGGGATTTCAAGATATCAAAGGATTTGAAATATTTTAAGAATTTTTAAAAGATTCCCAGAAATGTTCTATTTGTTTCAATAGTTTGTAGAGATTTCAAAGCCTTTGAAATATGTTACGGTATTTTAAAATATTCCCAGGCATTTTCAAGAGAATTAAACCATTTCAAGGGATTTCCAAAGATTTTAATAATTGTAATGGATTTGAAAAAATTTGCAAGCGGTTATAAAGAATTTCCTAGAAATTTCGGAATATATGAAACGATTTTACAGGACCTAAAAGTTTTAAGATATTTTAAAAGATTCCAAGTGGTTTCATAAGATTTCTATGGATTTCAATGATTGTAACGGATTTTAAAAGCACTCAAGGTATTTAAATACATTTTCCAGGATTTCAAGATGTATCATCAGATTTCATGTAATTCCACGGGGGTTTTTATAATATTTTAATGGATTTTAAAGAATTTATTCACAAGAAGTGAGGGATTTCGTGAGGTTTCAAAGATTTTAAGTGATTAAAATTTTTTTTATGCAAATTACTTGGAATTTGCCCTGAATTCTTGTTCATTTATCCTGAATACTTTTAAATTTTTTCAAATTTTCTAAATTCATTCAATTCTACTCAATTGAATGGATTTTTAAAAAGTTCTTGTTTAATTCATCCTAAAGTCGTTAAAACTCGCCTTAAATTCTTAGGCAATGCATCAAATTCTTTTAAATTCTCTTTAATTTTTCTAAACTCAAGTCAGACTTACTCACTTCAACGAATTTTTGGTATCTTTGAATTGTTTTGAATTCACTTAATTTTTTAAAAATTCAGTTGTTTTTTATGAATTTCATCGAATTCTTCTCGTTTCACTTAAATTCCTCTAAATTCACTCAAATTTTACTAAAATCAATAGATTTATTTGATTTAAAACAAAAATTCCAATTCATTTGAATTGTTTTGTAGTCATTAATCACTTTTTTGGTTAGAAATTAGTAGGGTTTCAAAGACTTGAAGAAATTAGACATTATTTTTTTTAATTCACCCTGAATTCTTAATTTACTTCAATTCTTCTAAGTTTACTCAATTCTACTTAATTCAGTGAATTTTTAAAAGTTTTTATTTAATTAATCCTGAAGTCTTTTAAGCTTACCATCAATTCTTAGGCATTACATCAAATTCTTTGGAATTCTCTTGAATTTTTCTATGCTCAAATCAAATTTTCTGAATGCAATTAAGTTTTTTCATATTTTTAAATTGTTTTCAATTCATTTGAATTTATTTAAAATCATCTTGAATTTTTATGAATTTCATCGAATTCTTTTCGTTTACCTTAAATTCCTTTAAATGCATTCCAATTTTATGGAAATAAATTAAATGAATTTACCCTTTGAGCGCAAAAAAGTACCCTACGAGCGTGACATAAAGTACCCTTTAGTCCCAACATTTTATCCCATAGGAACTGTGAGGCCTAAATTTGTGATTTGATATTGATATTTGTGATTAAATTTTATAATAATATTAGTGAGAATTGTTTAGAATTCATTAATGATTGAAAAGCCCTTTACATTCCCTGGTGGAAATAATTTCCATGAATTTGTACGGATACTTTTATGAATTTCTATGCAAATTTCTACGAATTTTCAATGCATTTTTGGTTTTTTTCAGAAAAAAAAAACTACAGCTAGCTTTTTCAAATCGTAAATTTCCGTTATTTTTTGTATAAATTCCTAATTTGTTATAAAAACCTTTTTAAAATGATGAAAAAATAAACCTTCATGGGGTTGCAGATTTCCCTCTTTTTTTTTGTAGAAAATTATAGCTGTTGATAATTGTGTGTAGAAATATATAATATTGTGTTTTGTTGTTGTAGAATTTCATAATTTTTCTTAGAGTCTTTTTATTTTTTATATAAAATCATAAAACTTCATAATTATTTATTAAAAATGTTGATTTTTTATACTTTGTAGTTTTCTATGCCGTAATATTACAAAATCTATAATTTTTTACGATCATTGGTAAAAACGACGTTTTCCTAAAACGTTGAAGTTTGTCGTAAACAAATATTCCACTAGGTTTTGCATTGATTAATAATTGTACAAAAAATTATTGGTACATTAGTTTACGAACAGTGGAATGTGTTGAAATTAAAAAGAATTGACTGCGGATTTTTTCAAAAGTAGACCTGGAAAACGTGGAATTTTGACACCGGACTTCTGTAACAGTCCTGCTATTTATTGAGAACTTGACTGAATTTATTTCTAGACCTCAGACTTTAAACTATAATTTAAATTTCTTAAGAATTGAAGGTCAATATTATTTTTAAACTAAAAGTTCGGACTATTGTCACGCCACTATTGTCACTATTTGACACTCTTTTTGGACCAATGCCACTATTTTAATCATAATTGCTCGCTAATGCCGTTATTTCTTCACTTTCTCTTGAAATATTATTTCGAACTTCTTCCCTGATTGGCTAAAATGACATATCTACTATCTCAAGCACATAATCATGTACTGGAAAATAGTTCCAAAGGCTTAAAAATGGTTTGTTATACTTTAATTTCTTATATTCTTTATTCCCATATTAGGCCTTGGATTATACGACATTTTCGACAATTTGAGAAAAAAGTCTTTCAAAATTGTACCATATTACTTTGTAAGACTTATTGATTGAACATTTGAAAGTCGTAAATATTCGACAATTGATTAATTTCAAAATTTACAAAATCTTGTAATTGATTAATTTAAAAATATATCAATTTCAAATTGAATAATATTTTAATGTGAATGACTTCAAGAATAAACAATGCTAAATAAAAGAATTAATCTTTTATTGATAACAAAAATTCAAATTCAAATGTTTTCTGTTTTTTTTCGACTTTGCAAAAAGCTAAATTTACATACAGAAGTACTAACTAGGATCTAAAAAGTATTCCAAATTGAGAAAACCTTCAAATTGACGAAATTTAAAAATGTAGGCATCTCAATTTGAAAATAAGCTGTAAACTATATAACTTTTGCATTTAAAAATAGTGCAAGTTAATAAGTTAAACAATTTTAAAAGAAGCATTTTTAAGTAATTCAACGAATGTAAAAATTCCTGGGATTAAAAATACTTCAAAATCAAAATTATCATGTTTGGAGTAAATTTATTAATTTTATTGGAATTAATGAAGTAGAGCGTAGGCATTCATTTTCAAAGTTTTTCTTTACACTGAGAAAAATGGATTATACGGTTTATGATCTTGGATATTAAAATATGGGCCAGCGATTTAAAGATATTAAGATTAAATATCTACCTATTAAGCTGTACAATATGCCTGTTAGTTTTTATAATACTGGAATATAAAACCTAACATCTAGGTTTTCATGAAGTCCATTATTCTCGGCGTATCATTGAAAATACTTTAAATTAAAATTTAATTAGTTCCATTTTATGTGATCATTTTTCTTTAAAACTATTTTTCGCTTCCTCTGAAAGTCTCTAATTTTTCTGAAATCAAATTTGGAAATCAAAATTCTGAAACAACCCAAGTACAAGAAATTGAATTAAAAAGTTTTATAACAATTTTTTTTTCAAATTTTAACAAAATAGGAAAATAGTATTTTTATAAGTTAAGTTTATAATTTACACACAAAAAAAATATTTTTTAAATTCGAAACACCTCCATAGAGTGCAAAATTATTAAGATAATGTTGTGGAATTTCTTTACAATACTGTTTTGTTCAATTTTGGTATGTTTTATAACTTACTTTTTTTTTCAATAGGTTTAGCCATTTTTATGTTTTTTAACTTCATATTTAATTTCATTTGTGGAAGTTTCATTTGCAAATCCACAGGATTTTATGCTTGAAAGAAGAAAATTGAAGTTACGAGATATTGTTTAATTAATTTTTCTTTGCGTATAGCGTAGAATTCAATTTTCTTCGTTAAAGAAATAAAATTACAAATTGGAGTTCTGTCTATGAAACGTTTATAACTCGGTATTCCAACAAAAAAAAAACATTTTTGGAAGTCTCAGGCGACTTATGCAACTTTGCGACTTTTTCAAAAGCATTCTAGGCGATCCAAGACCACTATTGACACTATCTTTTTATCTCTGAAGTGAGTTCGAGTCCTGAAAACCTTATATTTCCGACAATTTTAAAATACGAATCAGGGTGACCGCAGGTCAGGAAATTGATGGAAAAGTCAGGGACTACAAACAACCGTCAAGAATAATACATTTTTATTCAAAACATTAAGTTCGAATTATGGTATTTAAATTTGGAAGCCAAGGAAACTCTGCTCTAAGTGAAAAAAATAATTCCAAAGAAGCTGTAGCCATTTATAGGCCACCATCGGAATATTCGGATTTTTACCGCGACATTTTCCAACAAATTTTCCTGATGCTCCTAGAACGCCGGAAATGTTGTTTTATCAAAGAAAGTAACTATCTGGAAGAATAAGGAACTTTTTTTGATTTGAAAACATAAATTCCGAACAGGCTGTAGCCATTTATTTGTCACCATAGGAAAATTTGAGTTTTCAGTTCAAGCCGAATTTTGAATATTATTGGTCTGAGAAAATAAAAAACTGATAAGGGAAAAGTCAGGGTCTTTTGAAAATGAAGTTTTGCTGCCACTCTCAATAATAGACTTAAGCACAATAAAAAAATCTTGTTATTTGTACTAATGTGAATTAAAACCAAATCAGGGACCGAGACAAGGACAGAGAATGCCACCACCCGGAATGGGACCGCAAGGACCTGGGGCACCACAACAAGGACCGCCCCGAATGCACGGGCCACCGATGGGCCCAGGTCCCGGTGGTCATCATCAACTTCCGGGTCATCCTAATCAGGGTCCCCCACCTCCAGGGTATCAGCAAGGACCCTGGAATGGACCCCGGCCAAATGGACCTCCGAGAGGTCCGAATGGACCTGGCGGACCTCCTCAGCAAGGGATGCAAGGCCCAGGACCTGGGCAACGACCCCCTCCGGGCATGGTTAACGATTTCGTAAGTTGGATTAATACCATTTCATTTATGAAAAATATATTTTTTAATTGTCCCTGATTTGAAGACATGTTGGGGACATTTTCCTCTTAGTAGCATAATGACTCAATAGGGTGGCCCTTATTTTTCACTTTTCGAATATCTTTGCTCTCACCTCCCAGTTTTGTTCGAATGCAAAAAAAAAAAGAATCCTCCAAATTTGAGCGAAATCGGTTAATATTGAGGGGTCGCGCATAGGCCATAAAGTTTCCCATTGATTTAAATGGGAGAAAGTCAGCTTTTTGTAAATCTTAATATTTAAACGCGATAATTTCATACAAATAATTCTGTATTTCAGTATGTTGTTCAGAATTCGTCAGATAATAATAACCAATCATAAATTTTGAGGGTGAATTACGTTTTTTGAAAGTATTTTTTTGATAAATAATCATTAATCGGTAACGTAAGATTACCCAGTCAATTTTAAATAATTTTCTATTGTTGAAACAATTTCAATTTGTTTTTTCAGGTAAGTGGCGAAATGAACGTATTTTCTAGACGTTCTGAGTTCTTTAATCAATCATAACAATGACATAATTTTTTGAAATAATTTTACAGTTATATTTATATTATATTTAAATAAAGTAAAATTTTCAAAATAATTTAAACTTGTTTAAACATTTACAAGTATTCCTAGAAAACAAAATAGTACTTAAAAATATTAAAATCTGTCGAAAATTTGGTGAGACAAAATTTTTCTCCTGTTTTTTGTTGGGGGTAAACTATGTACTTGAATAAACACGTATTATTTAAATAATTGTAAAATTATTTAAACAAATGATTTTCTTGTTATCATTGATTAAAGTACTCATAACGTCTAGAAAATACGTTCATTTCGCGACTTACCTGAAGAAAAAAAATGTTGAAAAAAATTTTTAATGTTCAAAGAATTGAAAATTAGTTTAAAAATTACTGGGTAATCTCACGTAACCGATTAATGATTATTTATTAAAAAATCACCCTCAAAATTTATGATTGATTCTTATTCTCTGAGATCATGTATAAAATAAGAACCACTCCAATGACTCAAGGTTATGTAGGTGATCTATGTGAGATAATTATAGACAAGCTTGTGGGCACTCTATGTGAACTCATGCAAAATGTTCTAATTATAGTTGAAAATTAAGCTATTGGTCTCATTAGAGCTTTAAACCCGACCTGACAGCTATTCCTGACAAGACCAGAGTAATATTGTTTTTAAATGAGGAAGAAACTTCCAGATGAAAGGACGTTTTTCGTTTCAAAAAGAATGAAAAATCCCTGCTACGGTTAAATATCTTAGACCTATTTTTACTTCATGATAAATCAGAAACCGCATATTGAAAACATTTATAAAAAAGAAATGTATCTTCATGTGAGAATTAAAATACAAAATAAATAGGACCAAGTGATTATTAGAAAAAAATCAGAAATTTGCACTTGTTTATCTACGGCCAGTATAAGATTATTTATTTCTATATTTTTTATTTTATGTCTTTCAACAGCGAAATTAATTTTATTTTTAATTATTAACTATTTTCACTAGTTACATATAATCTGTGTTTTTCTTTTCGCGCAACACACAAAATTATTATTTTTATTCAATTTTCATCATTAATGATTCTTTTTTTTTTAAGAGATTCTCGACAATTCGTTGCCTAGAGTTATACTACGCCATGTCCACTTTTATGAAAATTTTGAACCATTCTTATTTTTAAGCGCAGTAAGTGTTAAACGTTGTACCTAAAGAAATGTTTCCCTAAAATTTATTATCTAAGCTGTTGAAAATAATAAAAAATAATGGCGTTAATCACCATGACCTTTTTTGCATTATTATAAGTAGAAAAAAAAAACTTTGCAGCTCATATTTTATTTGGATAACCTTCCTTCAATTTGAGAGATGACAATATTTTCAAAAATATGTTCAACCTGAAAAGTAACAATCTGAATATTACTCGAAAGGAAAAGGAGTTGAAGTTGGCAAAATTTGAAATAATCTCCTTTGTAAGAAAATGATAATAAAAATCAAAATAAAGTATATTTTAAAGACTTTTTATAGAAAATCCATGATTACTCATTTCATATATTAAAAAAAAAAGTATTTCTCAGCAGAAACAAATATTTAAATTTGTCCGTGTATCTTGTTCCAACTTGAACTTGCTTGCACCATGCAAGGAAAAATGTTTACAATTATTTTGACAAATTATTGCGATTATACAGAAATTTACCTTCAAAATGAGCACAAGAACATACATTTTTTTTTATTATTTTGGGTGTTATTTAAAATTTAAGAAAACATTACAATTTGAACTATTTTTGCAGTAGCACCTTAAAAAATTGACAAAATTACTTCATGGTGCCATCATGTTATTCAGAATTTAGATATCTTTCAATATATGTAAGAAAAAAAAATAACTTAGAATTCATAAAATGAACAATCCATAATTAACCAATTTTAAATAAAAGAAAATGTATGTCCACATATTAAATGGCGGTAGTGTATTTTCATCATAGGTATCTTGAAAATAAACATAAAGACGATTCTTTTGCTGAATTGAGGCTCCAGATGTAAAAAGGAGATAGACATATATGTAATTATTTTGCTGGAGTGGGGAGGCCCCTAAGCACTTGTAAATAAATTTTTTAATTTTAATTTTTAAAATACATATCCACATTTTAAATGAAATGCCGCATATTTTTCTTCCACTAAAAAAGTTGTAGCTTTGTTAGTTTTTGAATTATTAAAAAAAAAATGTTTTTTCTCTGATTGAAATATTTCGCCTTATTGAACGGCCATACCACGCTGAAAATCCCAGTTCTCGTCAGATCACTGAAGTTAAGCAGCGTTGGACGCGGTTAGTACTTGGATGGGTGACCATTCAAGAATACTGAGTGCTGTTGGCACATTGTGGGTGTGGTGAACTCACACTTGTAGTTATTTATAACTACAAGAAAACTATCCACCTAGAAACACTACCCGAATCGGGTAGTGTCACGCCTACCCTGAAAGGGAAATGGCTTAATGGTATAATGGTATTTTACTTCAACTCGCGACGAAGTAGAAACTTTTTTAAATTTTGTTCTAAAAATTACCAAAAATATACCGGAGAGAGAAACACTAGCGAAATTTAAAAATAAATTCAAATATTGTATTCTGAACCTACCTTTTTTAGTTTATAGCCATCTTTTTTAATGTACGAGTTGAACATCATTAATTGGGATTATGTGGCAATTTGAAAAATATTATCGATATCTAAAATAACCTTATAGTGGTTTTTAATATTTCTAAAAAGTCGTTAATGTCTTATTTTAATAAAATACAATAGTACATATAATTACATAAAATTTATGGTTACTTAAAAAATTTACTTTACATATTGTGCCATGCCCAAAATATCTTTTTGATTTTTGCTAAATTAATTTATTAATTGCATGAAAATTGATGTGAGTACGTTGTTTGTTGCATATTATTTATGAGTTCTATGGATTTTTATATTTTTAAAGATTTTATTCGGGTATACCGGTATAATATCATTAAAAATTTGAACCTTTTTTTCTCAGCTTGATAGTCATTCGACCATTTATGTTTGCAAAAAATTAAGCATTTGTTTATTTATTGTTCTGCTTTCATACAAAATTGTTGGCGAATACAAAAAATGCAATAGCTCATTTTGAATTTCGTTCCTAACAATCGCTGAACACCCTGATAATAATTTAGCCTGCAATTCAGTTGACATTAGTGCACAAAAAATTCTAGTTATTTTTTATTAATAACAGGTAGACCCTTTTTGCACATTTTCATAGATTAAACACGACTAAGCAAAGTCATGAACGACCACCAGTGCTGCGCTCAAACATGCTTAATGTCCGCGACTCGTCTGAGTCGAGATACACCGCGCAGCTACAGTTAGATTCAATTGATTAAAATTACAATTTTTTGTCTCTATCAGTACCATGGTGGCCCACCTGGACCACCAAATCAAGGACCACCCCGAGGCCCACCAGGGCACCCTGGCCCTCCACCTGGTGAACTCCGAGGAGCTCCTCGAGGTCCCGACTGGAATCGACCACCAGGTTAGTATAATTATACCTATAACTCTATCATTATTGAAATATGCTATTTATTTTCTATTTACTTCTTTGGAGTTCGTTTTGAATCTAGCTTCTATCCTGCATTCATCTTCATCCATTTATTTTGTTTCAATTTGATAGCTCAGTCGGGTTGGCGGTTATATTATATCGTTAGTATTTCGTTTCAAGCTTTTTTGTTTTGCTAGTAATAAAAGTAGTGCAAAGTAGTAAGATACTGAAGGTACAATTGAAATCAGGAATGCATCACGGGCCTCAGGGACCATCAGGGTTCCCTCCGCATCCACACATGCAAGGCCCTCTGCAGAGAGGACCTCCGTCAGGTCCTATGGGTGGTGAGCGTCTTCTCTGATAATCACTTGAGATCCCCCAAATGTATTTAGATCCTGTCAACGATACACTCTGCATGATTTAAAAACTTACAATTTAAAATTTTGCCTATTTGGGACGTTTCGTGTTTAAAAGCTTTTTCAATTCTGTTCCTCACTCATTTCAATGTTGTTCAATAAGGCTCTTTAGTTTTAAACGCTTTCAAATCTGCGTTTTTAAGCCAACATGGTAAGCTTGAATTCACTTCAACCCAAAAGTACTTGCACATCCAGTTTCTACTTTGTACGTGTTTTGGGGATGCCGCTCGGTTATTTTAAGTAAAGAAAGAAAAAATCGTACTACGCGTTTTTTGGGGAAAACGTTTATGAATAGTATCTCTTAGTTCAAAATTGTTTCCCTTTCTGAAATCTATAAAGATATACTCTTACTAGATTTTTTTGTGTTTTAACTAATTTTTCGAAGTAATAGAAAAAATTGATAAAAATCAATTAAAATAGCATTTAGTTTAACGAAATTTAACATTAAAAAAAAAACGTTTGTCTTCAGTTCAGTAACAATGTGAAGAACATGTTACATGAGATTATTAAGTTTCCTGACTCTCAGAGTAAAGAAAAATTGGGTTTTATCTCTAAGATTAAACAAACATCATTTTTAACGATTAAAAATCTAATTTTTCTCAAACACGATGCAAAATACGAATAGCACCTCATAGCTCAAAATTGATTCCCTTTCTGAAATCTATAAAAATATATTCGTACTAGATTTTTATTTTGTGTTTCAATTAATTTCCCCAAAAAATTTAAAAAATGGATAAAAATGGAATAAAATAGCATTTAGTTTAACTAACTTCCACATTTTATTTGTGAAAACGTTTGTTTCTAGTTCGGTGACAATGTTAAATTAAATTCTATTTTAGTATATTTTTACCGATTTTTTCAATTTTTTTATTTCAGGAAGTAGAGTAATTTTGAATTATGAACTACTATTCATATTGTGCATTGTTTTCGAGAAAAATTAGACTTTTAATCATTCAAAATGCTGTTTCTTCAATATTTGAGAAATAAAAACCAATTTTTCTTTACTTTGAAGTTCAGGAACCTTAATATTCTCATGGAACATATTCTTTACACTGTTAGTGAACAACTAGCAATGGTATACACCAGAGACTCGATAGATGAACAATCTCGGGGGTTGCCTGAAAATAGCCTTGTTCATATAGCGCGTACAGCAAAACGTAAACAGTCAGGGCCGCCTGAACCGTTTACATAATATTGCACAATCTACTTGGCTGAGTAGTATGCATGCGTAGTAGCATGCGTCCCTTCAGAGGCGGAGTCGCAACCGTCTCTCGCCCTGCCCCCTGAGAAACTGCTGGGACCAGCAATTCTAGGAATTCATATAACGCGTGCGATCGCGCGTTCAAATAGTGAGACTCTGGTGTAATTTGATAGATTTCAGGAAGGGGAACAATTTTAAACAAAAATAAACCGCTATTCACATCTTGCATCGTTTTTGATATAAACGAGATTTCTAATTGTTAAAAATTAAAAAATCGTTCTTCTCAAAAACGCGTAGTACGATTTTTTTCCGGGCTTAAAATAACCGGGGGCCATTCCCGAAACATGTAAAAACGAGAAACTAGATGTGCAAGCACTTTTGTGTTGCGCTTAATCGAGGTTAGACGTGCCATCACATTTCGAAATTCTGGTCCTTTTTTTAAATCTTAAATCTTTCTGGTATGGATTTTGTCGAAACTTTAAAGCAGGCCTCGGACTCACGCCCCTATTGACACTTTTTGAAACTTTTTTAACGATGCAACTATTTTGAAAAAATGACATTAGTGCAACAATTTTTTCACTTTGCCTTCAAACATATTTTGAAACTTCTTTGCTAGATTGGCTAAAATAACAGGGCAATTCTAAAACAGTTTAATCTTTGAGGCCTTGAAACTAAAGTTTTTTCTTGAATTAATTTTTAAATAAATTTTTGGAGGTTTAGAATTTTAAGTTTCACAATATTGTAGTTTCAAATTCAAAATGTCAGGACAATTCTGCAACTGAATATTGCCTTGATAGTCAGTTTTGAATTCAATAATTTTAGATGTAAATATAAAGCAATTTCGAATTGAAAAACTTAAAATTATACAATACCAAAAATTGTAATCATCTTACAGCAATGTCGTTTCGTATTATTTAAAAAAATTTAATTCTCAATGTAATATCCTAAAATTGTTCGGTTTTTAGTTGAAGATTTAAACAAATAAATCATTTCAAATTGAAAAATATTTGCTTGGAAAATTTCAAGAATGAAGAATTCTAAAGGAATATTTGAAATTAAAAGATTAAAAATTGAGTTTTAAATCGAAAAAGATAAACATTAAATACTCTGAAATCGAGACATCAGTAATTGAATAATTTGGGTAATTTTAAATGGTTACAATTTTAGAGTTCTAAATTTTCAAGTTGAACGCTAAATTTTAAATTTTTCCCTTTCATAGGTTTTAATTTTGCAATTAAAATTCATGTGGTTGAATTTGGGAAAGTATAATTAGCAATTTGAAAATTAATCATTTTTAAGCGATTTAAATTTACTTCAAATAATTAAAATTTCAAAGGGTTTGAGTGTCAAAAATTTTAATATCACAATTTTTCGGTGATTAATTTTTTGTTCAGTTTGAAATGAAGTTAGCATTTGTTGAATTTTGAACTTTCCGGCGTAAATATTTTTTCTTTCCCATTTAAAATTACTGTTTATTTTGAAAAATTTTTTAGTATAAGTCAATTCATTTTTTGATTTTAGACAATTTTGTCTCATCAGCTCTAATGTTAAATTATAATTTTGTTATGTAATAACAATTTCAAATTCTCGAATTTCAAAAGCTTTAACTTTCAAAGACTCAATTTAGTTTTCAATTTCAAATTGTCAAATTGTAATCGCTTTGAATTTAAAATTATTCAAATTCAAAAGTTTTACATTCTTAATTATTTAATTTTGAACGCTTTTAATTATAAATAATACAATTTCAATTCCTCTGAATTTTAAATAATCCAATTTCCAAAATTCGAATCTTAAAATATTCACTTTTTAACGTTTTGACCTTGTCCTATTTTCAAGTTTTTAATCTGAAATCATTCAATTTCGTGATTCTTCAATTCAAAATAAAATTGTTTAATTTTTAGCGCTTCGAATTGGAAATTATACAATTCAACTCCTTTTTCTAATTATATTGTCCAAAACGTTCTATATATTTTTTTAAATTTCAGACGCTTTCAGTCCGAATTTATTAATTATTATTTCAAAAATGTTTAAAACATAATATTTAAAAATTGGTTTAATAATGGATTTTTAAATTGTTCATATGATTCAAAGTCAATAGATTTTTTGCAAAAAGGTTTGCTGATGCTTATCGACTTCCGCAATTGATCATATATGTGAAAAAAACTGTCGATTTTGCAAAGAGAGTACACTCCAGGTCCCATAGAAGCCGGAGCCGGTTTTGTAATACTAGAAGTGCTCTGGCCGCAGTTTCTCAACGGGAAGGGCGAGAAACGGTTGCGACTCTCACCTCGGAAGGGCGAGTACTCAGTCGAGTATATTGAACAATATTATGCATTCTAATTGGAAACGGTTCAGGCGGCCCTGACTGTTTACGTTTCAAGGGTACCGATTCAGTAACAAGGCCAGTGCGAGGCAACCCCCGAAACTGTTATTATATGGGGCTTGGAGTGTATATTTCTCTCCAAATAGGGAGAAATCACGAATATTTACCGCAAGAAAGCCGGGACACGAAAATTAAAAAAAATACTGGCCACCCTGTATAAATTTCGAAACATTTCAATATTTTAATGATTTCAAAGATTTCAACAAATTTCAAGAGATTAAAAAAATGGCAAGGTATTTTAAAGGGGTATCAAAGATTTCAAGGTATTTTAGGGTCTCAGAGGATTTTAAAGATTCAATCATTTTATAAAGGAATTTTAAAGTATATTAAAGAATTCATGATGTTGTATGGGATGTTAACAACTTTCGAAGAATTTCACAAAATTTAAGTGACTTTATAAATTTCAAAGTATTTTAAAGAATATAGAGTATTAAAAACGATTCAGTGGATTGGTCATGAAATTTCAAATAATTTAAGATTTCAGAAGATTTAAAATGTTTCGAAGATTGCAATGAATTTTTACGGTATTTGTAAAATTTCAAGTAATTTTTCCAAATTGGAGAGATTCATAAGGTTTCAAAAGAAATTAAAAGATTCTATAAGGTTATAAAGAATTTCTATAGTTTTCAAGGTATTTAAAAAATTTGAGAGTTTTACAGGTATTTCAGATGATTTCAACAGAATTCAAGGGTTTTTAATTGATTTCAGTTGATTACAACGGATTAAAAAGATTTTAATGAATTTCAAAGCTCTTAAGGTATTTTAAAAGGTTCGAAAAGATGCCACGCGATTTTATGGGAGATGTACATTGTATTTTACAGGCGGAAATTATCGATACGCCTGTTTTTTGAGCTATGGCTGAAGTGTCTTAATTTTTATAATATTAATATGAAAATGTCTATAAGCCCAAGTTGCAGGCAAAATTTCAATTTTATAAAAAGGTATTGCAAAAACGTCAAATTGCGATATTTTCGAAACATTGGAACAACTGTGAAAATAATTAATATTTTGAAAAGTTTTTGGGCTCATTTTAAAGCTTATTTTATATAGTAATTTTCTAAAGTATTAAGATATTTTTATAATTCCTTTCCCCAAATTCTGCCCAAGGGTCCAACTTGGTGCAAAAAAGTCGCACACCATAATAATGTGTAAATACATACCAAATTTTTACAAAATAGTATTTATCATAGTTTAATAAATTGAATTGGATTTTTAATTTTTATAATTGAATTTTTTAAATCATGTGGCGAGTATAAGCACTATTTGAAGTTTTGCATTTTTTTTGCACCAAGTTTGACCCTAGTTTGACCTTTCTGCACTTTATCAAGGCACTTTAGCAACAGTTCAAAAAACAGACTTGTAGATAATATTAGCAGGTAGTATAATATTGTATACCGTATTTCAATAGTAGTTAACCCTTCGAATTTCACAAATGAGTCTGAGGCCTGCGAAATTCTTTTTCTAGTCTTAAAAATTACATATGTGGGGATTTCGAAAAAAAATTACACTACGGACGAAAAGAAAGAAGGGAATAAAATGTACTGTATAGAAAAGGGAAAATCGAGGTTCCCCAATATTTATCGATTTGCCTTGTTCTACAGTACATTTAGGTGTAATGTAGTATAGAATAATTAATTAGATTTGCCGTCGCGTTAATAAGTGTATTTAATATAAACAGTAGAATCTATCTTTGAAATCGATTTGAAAGTATATAGTGACGACTTCTTCATTCTTAGGCATGATGCAAGGGCCCGGAGGAATGCCACCAGGTCATGGAATGCCACCTCAGGGACCTCAAGGACCACCTGGAGGACCAGCACCTCATGTGAATCCAGCGTTCTTCCAACAGGGTCCTCCTCATCAAGGCCCCCCGGGACCCCCTCATGGTCCTCCACATGGTCCACCTCATGGACCACCTCACGGTCAATCCCATGGGCCACCTCCACCTCATAGTTATGGTCCACCAGCACAGGTACATTTTATTTTAACGATGATTTATAATTTTATTTTACAATCAGTTACAATATTTGACGTCTCCCGTATAAGGCATTTTAAATTCAATGTTCAAATATGGAAGTATGACGAACGCTTAATCTTTCTATTGTAATGTGACATTAAATACAATTTTCTGTGAAAACAAGAAGGCCTTTCAACTCCGCTGGGATTCGAACCCAAGACCTTTGAGCAGTAGTCCGGCAAACGAAAGATCCTGGACTCGAATGCCAACGGAGTTGAAAGAACATTTTATTTAATGGTACATTATAATAATAAGAAAAAGCGTTCGCCCTACTTCCATGTTTGGAAATTAAATTTTAAATGTCCATCTTGCACGGATCACAGTCCGTCCACTTTTTTATCTGATCCCCTTTTCTCTCCTTACATTTGAAAAATTCCCTAAAAAACCTAAAATCGAGAATTTATACCCAATTTCCCCCTTTTTAAAAAATATTGAGTTGACTGGTGACGTCACAGTGGGCGAAGTGAGTACTTTTCCCACTAGTGGGAAAAGTAAACTCACTTCGACCACTGTGACGTCATCAGTTGAGGAATCGACAACTTCGTCGTCTCGAGACGAGCCTCCGATGTCTCATTTCCATCGCGGGTGTTGGACAAAAATATTTTTTCTGACACCCAGGTTTTAAATTTTTGATCTTATCTCTATGACATATTTTCCCCCTATTATTTGCAGAAGGTCCCATACCGCTCCATATCGCGTTTGGTCGCTATAGAACTTCAGATCTTATTCTTATGCACATGATCTGAAGTGTTACACGGACAAAACACGACGTGGAGCGGTATGGAATGCAGGCTTCGAATTATGCTCTTATATCCTAAGAAAACTTACTTTTTTTATTTCTAGCAGTGCCTAATAATTGTTGTCCAAGCAGACAACAATTCGGAACTACTAAAATCTCACTTTTTACATAAATTTGATTCTCTCAACCTCTAAAAAAATTTTTTTTAATTTAAAAAAATTAGAAGAGTATTTTCTCACCCAAAGAAACCAACCTTCACGATACGGTTACCGAAAAAAAAAATTAGTTTTTTGCGAACCTCCCAAATATAAATATATATATAATTTAAAAAAGGGTTGAACAACCACCGCAGGGTCCCACTGAGAGCAACTGCCATTTAAAAATGACACCGAATCCCAGTAGAACCGCGGTAAGTCACACTTATGGGCACGTCAGAAGAGTTTCGAACTGCCGAATTCGAATAGTTTTTTCTCCGATTCGAACTGGGCTCTTTGAAAGTCTTTCGAGTCGACTTTCAACGCACCTTAAATTAGGCATCAATTCGGTTCGAATCACCTTGCACAGTCCTAGTGCTAATATATTTAAGAATATCTTGTAATATAATTTGTCAATGCTTTCTAAATTAAACATATTAATTGAATCCCTAGAAGCTGAAAAAAAACATTATAATAAACTCGCTAAACTGTATAATATTCTGAGTCGATTGTTTTAAAAAATCCGAAATATTTGAATAGTTCCGTACTATGAAAAATTATACCTGGAAAAAACTTGAGATACCTGGCATCCCCCTGGATAGATTTCTGGCTTGTGGATGGTAAAACGGAATCTTCTGCTATAACTGGTCAGAATGACTGAAGTCATAATCTTAATTAAAAATTGTAACCTAACGTAATGTAATTTAATGTTTCAGGCTCCCTATGGTGCCCCAGGTCCAGATCACCGTCCTGAAACTCATACGACCCTCTCAGAACAAGAATTTGAAGAAATTATGGGTCGCAATCGAACAGTATCCTCTTCCGCGATTGCTAGGGCAGTTTCGGATGCTGCTGCTGGAGAATATGCGAGTGCCATTGAAACTCTTGTCACTGCAATATCCCTCATCAAACAATCCAAAGCAGCTTCTGATGATCGATGCAAGATTCTTATAAGTTCCCTCCAAGATACGCTCCGTGGTGTGGAAACCAAAAGCTATGGTTCCGCGAGAAGAGGTGAGATTTATATTTGTATTTACTAAGATTTCAAAAAATTTCAAGGAATTCCAACAGACCTCAAGGGGTTTAAAGGCATTTCAAAGGGTTTCAGGGTATTTAAAAAGATTCCAAGGCATTTCAGAGAATTGCAAAGATTTTGGAAGTCTTTTAAAATATTTTGAGGGATTGTAATTTTAAGGCATTGTACGGAATCTCAAAGATTTTAACAAATGTTCAAGAAATTTTTAAAGATATTAAAGATTGCAAGATGGTTTATGGGATTTTAATATATTGCAAGGTATTTCAATCTATTTTCGTTGTTGATTTCCTATAATTTCGCTGGATATGAAAAGACTTCAAAGAATTATAAGGTATTTTTAGGGATTTCCAGGAATTTCATCAGAATTTAAGGATTTCGAAAGATTGAAAACTATTTTAAAGGATTTATGGTATTTTAAAAAATTCCAGGAGATTTCAAGATTTAAAAAAAATTCAAATGATTTGATAAGATTTTAAAGGTTTTTAGCTCGGTTTTTGAGTATTTAAAAAATAGTGGCCACCTTGTCTAGATATTTCAAGGAATTTCAATTAATTTCGTAGGATTTCAAAAGATTTTAAGTGATTAAAAGGAGTTTCACCAGACTGAAAGGATTTCATGGGATATTCTCAATTTTCAAGTATATCAAGGGATTCAAAAATATTTGAAGAGAATTTGGGGGAATTTAAAAAAGATTACGAGAGACTTAAAAATATTCTAAGGGATTTAAGTTCAAGAAGTTTCTTAGTTTCGTCAGATTTGATAGTATTTCGTGGGATTTCCCAGATTTCAAGAGATTGTACGGAATTTCAAAGATTTAAAAAATGTTAAAGAAATTTTAAAAGATATTAAAGATTTCAAGGTATTTCATGGAATTTCAAGGTATTTCATCGAATTTCAAGGGATTAAATAAAATTCGTAGAATTTGAATGAATTTCATGGTATTATCAAACAGAATGTCTACTCACCTGGAAAACCTGGAATTTTCGGGCAATTTTTATTTTCCTAAAAATCCCTGGAATTGTCAGGGATTTTTTTTTTCAAAAGTCAGGCGTGCTTGCATTTTTTTTAATTGTAATATAAAACTAAATAACAATGTTTTTTCGTTTGTAAAAGAAACTTTATAGTGCTGGATTTATACTGATTTAAATCAAATTTCTTTTGATCATTTTCACTAATCTCAGGAAAATATCCTTTATTCAAAATATTAATATGTTAAATATTCACTGATGAATTTTAAGTATGAAGATAAAAGAAAAATTTGTTTTAATTATTATTCAAATTCATGTACTTAAGAAAAAATGTAAGAAATGATTAATTATATTTTTAGTATTATTAATTTATTTTAATATTCTATGGGTATAATTAATATATTTGAGAATAATCCTGTAATCATTTTTCAAAGCTTCCTGAGTTGAAAATATTAATTAAATTCCTAAAAAACTTGTACCATTAAGAAATTACTTGTCCTTTTATAAAGTTACTTTTACAAATGGATTTAGATATTTACAAGGACTAAAAAACATTATTTATATAAAACTCGCGAAATTGTATACATATTCCGATTTTTTCATGTTTTAACCATTTAACCATTCACAGGTGGATAATAAATTTTGTTTGTTCAAGTATTATGTGATGCTTTGAAGGATGTAGGATTGATTGCTTTTAAAAAAATGCAAAACCTAATGACTAAAAATTATACATGGAAAAAACCTGGAATTGTGAGAACATTTTTTTCAGGATTTGAGTAGACGCCCTGTCAAAGATTTTAAAGGATTTCGGGGAATTTGATCTAAGAGATTTAATAGGTTTTTAAAATATTGAAAGAAATTTTAATGACTTCTAGGGATTTTACGAGATTACATGGAACGTGTGCACCAGATTTCAAGAATTGTTAACCCCTCGCTAATAGATAAACTGTATATAATTTAATAATCAACTAATAACATTTGAACATTATTTTCAGACCGTTCTAGATCACGAGACCGTGATCGGAATCACAGAAGACGTCGCGAACGTTCGAGGACTCGAGATCGGGAGTACAGAGACCGAAGTCGTGATAGAGACCGGGATCGTGAAAGGGACAGAGATCGTGAAAGGGATCGATACTATTCGGAAGCCTATCCCGCTAGGGAGAGATCGCGAAGCAGGGACAGGGAACGGGAACGTGAGAGGGACTACAGGGAACGAAGCAGAGAAGAAAGGTGAATTTACATATTTAATTAATTTCCGAATTATAAACAAATAAATGGCCCTTCTTTAATATTACAACTTTGAGCTATCAGATCCACATTCACAAGTGATACATTGTTTTAGCTCGACCCGACAGTCAACCAGAGTTCGAGTTAAAGAAGAACCTACAGAGGCAGCGCCTGTTTCATCTTCCAAGACGTCCAGGTAAAGTGTCAAAATTTGCAAAACACTATATCAATTGTTAGTCATGAAAAGTAAAAACAAATTCTATTTAACTTATGTGCAATATCACAAAACCTAATGAGAGTGCTCGGACTCAAGCCACTTATTGACACTATTTGACACTATTTGAGCGGTGCCACTATTTTGTTACTATTTTGCAAAAATCCCACTAATGACACTATTTTCTCGTATTTTTCCCCTTTAAAAATATATTCAAACTTCCACTATTTGCTAAAATAACATGTCTACCATCTCCAGTACAGAATATATACCAGAAAATAGTCCCAATGGCTAATAGGGTAATGGGTACAGTTGTTGATACCCCCCCCCCCCTCCCCTCATTATTAGCCATTTGCTTTAAATATACGTAATTAAGAAATATTCATAAATAAAACTTAATAAACAGTGCAAGATTGTTCTCAACACACTCCACGCTGTTTATTATAAGTTTTAATTGTCAATATTTATTAATATATGATCACTTTAAAGTGGCAAATCATTGTCAAAGGTGGTCAATCACTGTACCAATTACCCTATATAGATATCAAATCGACGAAAATAATGATTAAGAAATGATTCCATTCCTTGAAATTTTTTTTACAATCTTGTTTGGTTGGTATCTTTTTCAATATTTTTTTTAGAAATCGTAGACTTATTATTTTTCTAAACAATTTTGTTCATAAATAATTTTAATAAAACCTAACCAATCAGAACTTGATAATTAGGATTGCATAAGAATTGCAGCTTTTACCTTGAATTCACATAACTCACGGAGTTTATAGAAATACCGGCATTTATACAACTTACAGATTTATACAACTTGTGGATTTTATACAACTATCTAAGTTCATAGAATTCCTTGAATTAGTGAAATTCATGGAATTCCTGTAATTCAAAATATTGCAATTAATTCAGATAATTAGAACTCCCTGAGTTCATACAATTACTTAAATTCGTGCAATGATTAGAATTCCTAGAATTGAATATAATGCAAGGCATTCAGAGAATTTCGAAAAATGCATTGAATTTGGAAGAAATTCAAGGAATCTAGAGAATTCAAGAAATTTAGAGACACTACTATTTTCCAACCGAGCAAGTCACGCCTACCCCGAAAGGGAAAAGGTTTAATGGTATAATAATAATAATAACGAAGTTAGAGAATTTAAGGAATTTAGAGAATTCAAGGAATTTAGAGAAATTAACAAATTTGGAGAATCCAAGGAATAGAATAAATTCAAGGAATTTATAGAATGAAAGTACTGTAGGTAATTCAAGGAATTCAGAGGAATTGAGGGTACGGATGCAATAAGGGGACGAGCGCTCGAAAACGCGAAAAAGTATTGTCCAAATGTCTTGTGATATCCGAATTTTAAAGTTGAAAAAATGAAATTTTAAAAAATATGGGCTTGTATAGAATGACAAGACGGAACTTTTTTCTATTTAAAGTTTTTCTTTCCGATGTTTATTTTTAATAATAAAATGGAAAAAGGGATGAAAAAGTTTCGCCGAATTCGATTATTTTTGAAAACATAAATCGTCTCCACTCAGACAAATATTATTGAAACTGTTTGAAATTTGGTATACATACGCATTATACCCTAGCGATACCTACAAAATAAAATAAAAAGTTAAAAATGCCAATTGTTTAATAATAAATAATTGCAAATGGAGTCGTGACGGTAAGCACGTTTTTTTAGCTTGGGTGAAGAAAAGTATCGAGTAAACTTTAAAGTTGAAACAACTTCCAGTGAGACATTTGTTTCTCGCTATTGAAGGAAGATTTCTGGAAATTTATAGATCAATTCATTGAAAATTGGCGGAAATATCCATTTTGTAAGAAAGCACGAGACGCCGTCTACGACTTATCGTTAGCAGATTCAAGCGCTTCTCAACGTTAGTACTCTCGCCTGTACACTCTCCTAGAAAGGACTAGTCTTTTCAATAATTAAACATTAAAAAACCTGCCCCTTCTCCAATTGATAGAAAATCGACTGCTTTATATTTTTTGACATTTGGTTGTTTTCAGTGAATTAGCAAATAACTAAAAATAGGAAAATTTGTGCTTCGCAAGTTGTTCCACCGTTTATTTTGTTTTCTTCTTTTTAGTAATAAAGAATGTAAACAAACCGTCTCGTGTCTTTGTTTTGAAATTTTTACTATGAAAAGGAGTCAGTATCTCAAACTGTTTCGGGAGGTGCAGATCGCTCTCTGATTTATTACAGAAAATTGAATATATATTATATTTTTAGTTCTCTTACTGTAAAACGATACCACTCTGGAAACACCAGTTCTCGTAAGGTCACTGAAGTTAAGCATTGGTGGGCGCGGTTAGTACTTGGATGGGTGACCATCCAGGAATACTGCGTTGCTGTTGGCCCGTCGTGGGTGTGGTGGGCCCACATTGGTAGTAAATATCCACCTAGAAACACTACCCGAATCGGGTAGTGAGGCAATGAACTTTGGGGTTCAAACTGCTAATCAATTATTTTTTTTTTACTGTAAAACAATATAATTAGACATTTCTAATTATTTTTTAGTTTTTGAGTTTCTAATACATAAAATATTAATTTACACTGCTAATTAGATGTTTAAATAAATTATTTAAAGAATGTATTATTGTTCATAGTTATTTTCTTTTAGAATAGAGTTAAAAAAAACGCGGTTTATTCTGAATTTTTTCACTTTTGGTCTACTTTTAAATTATAGTGAGGTGATAATTAATTTGCGTTAACAAGCATAATTTTTCAAACAATTTATTATTTTTAATAATATTTTCGTTGATTGATGTTCAAAAGTTACGGGTTTTTTTCCTGAAATTTTCAACTCTTTGTCTACTTTTTATTTAGAGTGTGGTGATAATTACTAAAATTTAACCAAAATAATTGTTTAAACAAATTATTATTGTGTGTAACTTTTTTCTCCTATAGTAATGCGTGATAGTTGCGTTTTTTTCTGAAATTTTCCACTTTTGTCAACCTTTCACTTAGAGCACGGTAATAATTAATGCAATTCAGCAAAAATAATTGTTTTTAGCTATCTTTTCCTACATTAATGCTAGAAAGTGGCGAGTTTTTCTGAAATTTTTACATTTTTGTCTACTTTTTACTTAGTGAGATAATAATTAATGCAATCTAACAAAAATAATTGTTTAAAAAATATTTAATGGCTCATAACTATCTACTTTCAGAGTAATTTTTTAATGCTTTAACTACGTTAAGGAAAACTTACATTTAAAATATGACCCATATAGAAATTTTGAAGATTATTTCAAATATCTGTTTTATTTCAGGAAAATATATTCACAAAAAGAAAGATTGTTAAAAAAATTTAGAAAAAACCGCGGCTTTCTAACAATTATCTGACAGAAGATAGTTATAAACAATAATAAATTTTGTAAACAATTATGTTTGTTAACTTGCATCAATTATTACTTTTCGAAGTGAAAAACTGACAAAAAGTTGAATATCTTAGAAAAAACCGCATCTTTCTAGCATTATTCAAAGATAATATAAGCGAAAATGAAAATAAATAATTTAAACCATTGTTTGTTAACTTCAATTAATTATCACCTTATTCTAATTGCAAAAAGGACATAAAGTGAAATTTTTTAGAAAAAAACTGCAACTTTCTAGCATTATTCTAAGAGAATATTATTATGAATGATAAATTGTTTAAACAATTATTTCTGATAAATTTAATTGATTATTGCCTCGCTCTAACTGAAAAGTTGAAAATCAGTTGAAAAATTCCGCAAAACCGCAACTCTCTTTTTTAATGTTTAATTATTGAAAAGACTAGTCCTTTCTAGGAGAGTGTACAGGCGAGAGTACTAACGTTGAGAAGCGCTTGAATCTGCTAACGATAAGTCGTAGACGGCGTCTCGTGCTTTCTTACAAAATGGATATTTCCGCCAATTTTCAATGAATTGATTTAAAAATTTCCAGAAATTTTCCTTCAATAGTGAGGAACAAATGTCTCACTGGAAGTTGTTTCAACTTTAAAGTTCACTCGAAACTTTTCTTCGCCGAAGCTAAAAAAACGTGCTTACCGGCAGGTCTCCATTTGCAATTAATTATTATTAAACAATTGGCATTTTCAACTTCTTATTTCATTTTGTAGGCATCGCTAGGGTATAATGCGTATGTATACCAAATTTCAAATAGTTTCAATAATTGAGTGGAGACGATTTATGTTTTAAAAAATAATCGAATTCGGCGAAACTTTTTCATCCCCTTTTCAATTTTATTACTAAAAATATACATCGGAAAGAAAAAATTTAAATAGAAAAAAATGTCCGCCTTGCCATTCTCTACAAGCCCATATTTTTTTTAATTTAATTTTTTCAACTCTAAAATTCGGATATCACAAGCGTTTGGACAATACTTTTTCGCGTTTTCGAGCGTTCGTCCCCTTATTGTATCCGTACCCTCAATTTAGATAATTCAGAAGATTTGAAGGAAATTAATAGAGTTTGAAGCATTCCATGCAATTCTAAATTATTCGACTAAATTGAAAGAATTCAAAGAAATTCAAGCGAATTAAAAATAATTTTCAATATTAGTTCTACGCTCGCCTAATTTCGGTGAACGTATGTAGACACGGCCTTAAAAATGTTCTAAGGAATTTGAAATGATTTCATAAGATTGAAAAGATTTCGAAGTTTTTAAGGAATTGTACCATATTTAAGGGATTTATAGGGTTTCAAGAGAAATTTAAAATGTGCTAACCCAGAACTCTGCATTAAAGTTTTGAAAACAATAGGAAACAATTTTTTATGTATGAGAGGCAGAAAAACAAAATGGCCCTTATCCAGTTTTCTATCTCATAAGTTTTGAAACAGGGTATTTTTTATAAAATCACGAAAATATAGTGAGGACTTTTTCAGACCTGTTCAGTATGTGCAATATTTGTATTTTTTGATAAGCCAAAATTTCGAAAAATGTTCGTAATGAAATTTAAGAATTTTATGAAAATAGGAGAATGACAACAAATAGTCTATATAAAAAAAGGTGGTGTAACGAAATATCTCGAAAATCTCGCAATCATTTTTGTTGAAAACCTGATTGGCTTTTTATTACTTTAAGTTGTTTTATATCATAAATTTGAAAGTTCGAAAATTAAATCTACAAATAATCCCTTTTCAATAAGAAAAATCATAGGAAACCTTATGCTAATTAAGAAACATTTGAGCTTTTTGATACTCTGGCACGGTTAAATTATAACTTTCAAATTGTCTAATAAATTATTGAAAATATTATACATGTTTTATGTTAGTGCTTTTCACTGTAAATTAGTATTTTCAAAAAAGAATTTGAAACTGAAATGATAAAGTTTCGAGGACTTAAAAATTGTGAAAAATTTAGGTTATGTTAGTTTTTCACCGGAAATTATCTTTTTTAAACAAAAATCATCAAGATTCCCAATTTTCAACAATTTCAGGTTATGTTATGTTAGTTGTAATTTGAACAAGATTTAGAGTCTTTTAATAATTTTGCATTATGTTAGTGTTTTGCGTCGGAATTTCGTATTTTTATTATTTTTTAAAATTATATTTCAAAGAAGATTCACATTTTTAACAATTTTTGGTTATGTTAACGTTTTATATCAAAAGACGGCATTTTTAGTAAAAATAATTAGATTTCAAAAAAGTTGAAAAAAAATGTTGTACAATTTTGATTAAGCTAGCGGTTTTTAATTTAGATTTCAAAGGAGATTGACAATTTTTTTACAGTTTCAGATTATATTAACAATTTTCACAAGATATTGGTTATTTTGAACAAAAATCATTAGATTTCTAAGAAGATTTACAATTCTAAACAATTTTATGTTATGTTACGTTCGTTTTTTAAAATTATTAGTATTTCTAATAACAAATTATGAGATTTCAAAGAATACTTACAATTTTTCAGCAAATTTAGATTATGTTTGTGGGTTTCACCATTGTCGTTGACAATAAAGACATTTTTATTCAGAAATCATTAGATTTAAAAGAAGATTCATAATTGGTTAAGAATTTCAAGTTACGTTGGCGTTTTACGTCGAAAATTGGTATTTTTAAACAAAACTCATTATAATTTAGAATGTTTAAAAAATTTTAATTCAGAATGTGTGAACAATTTTGGTTTGCGTTAGTGTTTTTCATCAAAATCGGTATTTACAGTAAAAAATCATTAGATTTAAAAAATAACATTTTTTGTACAATTGCAGGTTTCACATGCAATCGGTTATTTTAAACAAAAATCGTTAAATTTCAAAGAATATTTACTATTTGGAATAATTAATTCTTACGTTATGTTAGTGTTTTTCGTCGGTAATTATTGGTATTAAAAAAATAGATTTAAAAGAATAGTTACAATTTTTAACAACTTTAGGTTATTTTTGCGTGTTTAACCTGAAATTGATATTTTTAAAGAAAAATAATTAAAATTAAATCCAATGATTTTTGTTTAAAATAATAAAATTTACAAGCTTGAACATTTTTGTATTATGTTAGTGTTTTCCGTTAGAAATTTACATTTTTATTAAAAAATCATAAGATTTCAAAGAAAATTAATAATTTTTAAACAATTTTATGTTACACTGGCGTTTTTAAGCGAAAAAAAAAATAAAAATAGAAGAAACTTGTAAATTTCATTTTTAACTGTTGTAAATTCAACTTTTAATTTTCTTCAATTTTTAACAGTTGAAAAATTTAACCTTTGCAATTTAAACTGTTGAAGAATAATGAAAATTGAAATTTTCATTTTGAACTGTTAAAAACTCAAGAAAAACGCGAATTTTTTGTTTTTTCAATCCACTTTCAAACCATAGAAATAATTGAAAAAGTCGATTGTTTTCGAAAATAATATAATGATAATAAAATAATTGTTGTGCGTTATGTTAGTATTTTTCGTCTCAAATAGGTATTTTTTAACAAAAATGCAACGGTCTAATTGTCTATTTATTGCATACAAATATTGTACATTAATTCTGATGTTAAAATATCAATTTTCATAAATGATCAAAAATTTTGTCTGCATATCTATTCTATTATTTTAGATAATAGATACTATGAAATAACAAAACAAAAATTAATATGAATTTTAAATTTTAATTTAAAGATTGCGTGAAACAAAAATAATAAGCGCGCGTGTATGTTTTCTAGTATTTTAAATTCCTTGTGAAATCGTTAAAAAGAGAATTTCAAAAATTAGTCCTTATCCAGTTGTCATTCTCATGTCTTCACATATCCAGGAGATATTAGATAAATCATTAATTAAAATTGATTACAGGTATTACGATGAGCGTTACAGAGAGCGGGACCGAGAAAGAGAACGCGAGCGAGAAACAACAGCACGTAGACCTGCTGAGAGAGAAAGAGAACCAGAGAGAGAAAGAGAGAGAGAACGTGAACGACGCGATGATCGAGCTGATTCTTCTCATCGCCCAAGACACTAAACTCTGTCCAAAAATTCTCTACATACAACGCAGATACGCATGTTTCATAAGAAAAGAGAAATTTCATTTTAACCTCTTTGTTTCGTGTGTTAGACTATAATTTTCATACTTAGGCAGTTTGTCACGGCATTTAAAATACTTTCCAATCAAAAATATTCCTTGAATTTTACTTATACATTCAGAACATCAAATATCGCCAAGTTTATCGATCGGATCCAATTTTAGACATAAGTATAATAATTAAAGGTTGTAATCTCGATATAAATCGAGAATTTTTTTGCTGCGCCGTGGACGTCGAAGTAGAGGACGAATTTCATGATTAAATCCGTCTTCGACGCAAGATTGTATCTCAAGATAATACAAGTATTCGCACCAAAAATCTGATGAACGTCTTTAATTTTATTCACATGTATTCACGACATCCTTTATTGTTAGTTTTACCGACCACACAAAACCAAAACAACAAACAGACGTTTTATTGTGACGAACTAGATTTTTAAGAGCGTACTTTTCCCTTCATGTTATTTTTAACTTCGAAAAAGTGTAAACCTCGAATTTTTTCTTTGAAAAACTCAGAATCGCGTGTATTTTGATGAACTGTACAATATTCATTTTTTTAAATGTCGAACACGTTGTTCGAGTTGTAAAGTTTTTCAAAGATATGTTACTTTTCCTCATTCCTTATATCTATGTACCGAAGTTATAGTACAAACTATAAAAAAAAAGTATTAAAAAAGAAGTAAGATTCGAGCGACACTCGTGATCTTATATTTTTGCGAATTCGTATTTTTTAGATAAAGTAAAGCTCATCACTTGCAGGAAGCGAGTTGTCGATTATAGATTTGTTTTAGAATCTACGACTTGGTAGACCAAGGTTAATAAACAGATTGTTTACTGAAATGAATCTAAATTATTAATGTGGATATATTAGTTTAAATTTATGGTAGGTCAGTGAAGACCGCATCGTGAAATTTTTTTCTGAATCATACAATTTACGTGATAGGCATGTCCACAAGGAAAAAGGGCAATTCCGTTGTTTCCTAGAAGAACTGGTGTTTGAAGAGAAAGCGTACAGCAGGGACATGTAGAAGATTTGGGCGAATATCGAATTCCCCAATGATGGGGTCCTGAGTCAAAAGCGCTTTTGTCCACTGGTTGTTCCAAATCCTTTTCCAACGATTTCATTAGCTCCTCTCGAACCTGGATAAACGAAAGTTCAATCATTATCAGGTTTTTTTTACATAACCGGGAAAAGTCCGGAAATTTTGTTCACCGTGGAATTACTAAAATTAATATTAAAAGTGATTCGCATTTCCTTCAGTTTATTCAATCAGGAAACGAACACTGACAGGGTGTCTACCCTACCTGGAAAACTTGACAGATCTGGAAATGTCAGGGAATTTCTTTTAAAGTTAGGGAATTTTTTCGAGAGCATGCTCAGTTTTTTTTAAATTCAATATAAAATTGAAATTTCATGAATTTTGATAATGATGATATGATAATATATATGACGATATAATATGATGATGATAATTTTTTGTATATTCTAAAATCATTAAAGTCTTTGAAATCTTGAAATCCGTTGTTCTGAAATTCAGGCCTCGGACTCACGCCTTTATTGATACTTTTTAATAATTTTTGTAACGATTCAAGTAGGTACTTTGAAAAATGCAACTATTTTTTCACTTGGCCTTTAAACATATTTTCGAACTTCTTCGCTACACGGTGTGCTTGAAGACTGAAAAAGTTTGAATAAAATGGATCCAAAATCTGCTAACGCAAAAAGTTTCTATATCGTTTGGACATTAAAAATCAGCTGAATTTAAAATCCTAGCTGCTCCCTTTCGCGAGTTATGCGCATTTTTAGATTTTTACATAACAGTCTGTACTACAAAGCTTGCGTAATCGAGTTTATTAAGTACAACGCTTTTTTAAGTTTACCGTTTTTCCAAAATATATCGAAAATAAGTTTGTGTTGCTTATTTTTTACATTTGGAAAATTTAGTTATCACTTTTAGCCAAGCCCAGGACCAACGACGAGGACGTAGTGGCTGAATCGTCCCATTTTGTATTTTTTTGTTTTTTTTTCTTTTTAACTTTTTTTGTATTTTTTATATATTATATATTGAATGGTATATATAATAAATTATATATTTAATAGTATGGCTAAATTAAAATATGTGTTTTTCAACCAAATTTAGAAATATAGATTAGTAAATAATGTTTAAAATTATAAGTGAAGCGAAGAAAATTCTATTACTGCTTTTAATAGCTGTAAGGAGTATGATTTGTGCTGTATACATGTTACCCTCTAACGTGCCCAGAATTTAAAAAAATCGCGATGTATAGATTCTCCACTTTGCTCTGACCAATACCCTAATCCATTGCTAATAGATCCGGAAATATATCAAGTGGTAGGAATTTTTAAAATTATACCGTATGTTACTGCTTATAAAGCAATGAATAAAATTGTTCATTGTCGTTTTACCTCTGGAAAAATTGGACTTTTACCTGATGCGTACATCAATGAATTAGATAAAGCTTTGAAAAGCATCGATAAACTTTCCGAAACACTAACAATTCACGTAATTCTTACTCACGTAAAAGAAAGTTTACGTTTCATAGAAAACAATAATGGATTAGGGTATTGGTCAGAGCAAAGCGGAGAATCTATACGTTGTGATTTTTTTAAATTCTGGGCACGTTACAAGGTAACATGTATGCAGCACAAATCACACTCCTTACAGGTATTAAATGCAGTAATAGAATTTTCTTCGCTTCACTTATAATTTTAAACATTATTTACTAATCTATATTTCTAAATTTTGTTGAAAAACACTTATTTTAATTTATCCATACTATTAAATATATAATTTATTATATATACCATTCAATATATAATATATAAAAAAGTTAAAAAGAAAAAAAAAATACAAAATGGGACCATTTAGCCACTACGTCCTCGTCGTTGGCCCTGGGCTTGGCGAAAAGTGGTAACTAAATTTTCCAAATGTAAAAAAAAAGCAACACAAACTTATTTTCGATATGTTTTGGAAAAACGGTAAACTTAAAAAAGCGTTGTACTTAATAAACTCGATTACGCAAGCTTTGTAGTACAGGCTGTTATGTAAAAATCTAAAAATGCGCATAACTCGCGAAAGGTAGCAGCTACAATTTTAAATTCAGCTGATTTTTAATGTCCAAACGATATAGAAACTTTTTGCGTTAGCAGATTTTGGATCCATTTTAGTCAAACTTTTTCATTCTCCAAACACACCGTGGCTAGATCGGCCATCTCAAAAATCGACATTTTGAAGATTTCGAAGGATTTCTAACAATTTCGCGAAATTCCAAGGAGTTTCAAAGAATTTAAACTGATTTCAGGGATCTGAAATAACTGTATAGAGTTTAAATGGTTTTATAATATTTTTAAAGATAAAAGAGATTTTAAGAGATGTCAAGAAGTTTCATCTGATTTCAGAGGATTTCAAAATTTTTGAAGAAATTTTAAGGAATTTCAAATGATTTCAAAAGATTTCTGGTAACTTTTACAGTATGAACAAAATTTTAAGAAATTTTATCATATTTTAGGGATTCATAGGATTTTAAAAGAAATTAAAAGGTTCCATAATATTATGAAAAATTTCTATAGTTTTTAAGGGATTTAAAAAAATTGGAGATTTTCCCAGAGATTTCAGAGGATTTCAAAGCCTTCAAGGCATTAAAATTTTTGTAAGGGATTTAAAGTATTTCATGTGCTTTTGCAGAATTTTAGAGGATTTCAAAGAATTTAAACAATGTTACGGTATTCCAAAAGATTCCAAGAAAAACAAGATTTCGAGATTTTTTAGTATTTTCCAAATATTTCGTAGGATTTCAGAAAAATTTAAAATGGTATCCAGGATATCTATGACATTAAAAAGATGTAAAGGGATTCCAACGGATTTCTAGAGATTTTTTAGGGAATAAATGAAATTAGGGATCTTCTAAGAACTTCAGAAATTTCAAATTTTTCTACCAGATTTCAAGAGATTGAAAAAGAATTATGAGTTTTCTAGCAATTTTTCCAAAGTATCTCAACATATTTCAGAAGTTCTTAGAAGATTTCAACGTATTTTAAAGTTTTCATGGTATTTTAAAGGATACGAAAGGGTTTCATGCAATTTTATTGGATATTGTATACCAGATTTCAAATACCCTCGAGTAATTTTTTAAATTGCATGACACTGTTTTTCTACAATTTCAAAAATGTTATGCTACTATTGGCAATATTTTAAACAGCCACCGCAGGGTCTCACTGGGAGCAACTGCCATCTAAAAATGACACCTCCCAGTAGATGCGCGATAAATCACACCTATGACCACGAGATGAATGGCAAAGGAGCGTTCCTTTACAAAGCCGCGGAGCAAGCGGCCGAGACCCTTGGCTTGAATTTTAACATCAGAAGTGAGGAAAGTGCATTACTCCATCTAGATGCTTCACCTCTAAAAGCCGATGTGAAGAAAGCAGAGGTTGATAAACCTCACCAACAGCTACTCGACAACAAAATGCATGGAAACTTTCACAGAAATGTAGAAAAACAGTCCTTGTCGAAGGAGCAAACTTTTGCTTTCCTTAGATCATCAGGGCTTAATTCAGGTACAGAGGGTTTTATTTTCGCATGCCAGGACCCACGCATGTCCGACCCACGCAGGAACGACGTATATCTATAGGTATAATGCGGTCCTAAGAGAGCTTTATTACCATCTTTGTCACTCTTACGGTGTTGGCCGCAACCCTACCCTGCCGAACGCTCCAAGGAAGATAGAGTCAATTGTCCAAAACGAGAAGTGCCAAATTTTCTGGAACTACGATTTTCGGACAGCAGTCTCCGTTGCACACTCGAGGCCTGACATCGTTCTCCAAGACTTCGAGAAACGAACTATATTCGTGATCAAATTCTCGGTTTCGTCCGAATACATCACTGCCAAGGAGAAAGAAAAGGAGGAGAGGTTTCAAGACCTTAAAAGAGAGCTGCAACGACTGTACCCAAAATATTCGGTACAAGTAATTGTCCTTGTGAAAGGTGCTCTCGGAGGTGCGAAACTATCACGGGTTCGTAACTTCAAAGCCATACCCATGTGCCAAAAATATGCCAAGGCACTTGCCAGATTGATGCAGAAAGCTGT
>CAKNYM010051393.1:0-34047 GCA_932195095.1 Andricus curvator | reverse complement strand
AAATCAAAGAGAAAGATTTACATTTAAAAATAAAAATACAAAAACTGTAATTATGATTTACAACACGGGATTTTGGAAAAGATATTTGTAAGTCTGAATTTCAAAAGGGAATTTTCTAAAACAATTATATTATTATTATATTTCTTACTTTGAACAGAGAGAATTTAAAAAAAAAAGAAGAATTATAATTTTGAGTTCTAATTTCGAACAGAGAATTTTCGAAAAGAATTACAAGTTTGACTTGGAACGGGGAATATTCGAGAAGAATTATGAATCTGATTTGGAACAGTCAATTTTCGAAAAGAATTAAAATTTTGACTTGGAACGGGGAATTTTCGAAAAGAATTACAATTTTGACTCCGAGCAGAGAATTTTCGAAAAAAATTCGGATGAAAAATAAAAAACTACAATTAATTAATAAAAATTACAATTTTAACTTGGAACCGGGAAGTTTCGAATAGAATTATGATTCTAATTTCGAACAGATAATTTCCGAAAAGAAGTACAATTTTTACTTGGAACGGGGAATTTTCGAGAAGAATTCTAATTCTGATTTGGAACAAGGAATTTTCGAAAAGAACTATAATTCTGAACTGAAACAGGGAATTTTCCAAAAGAATTAAAATTCTGAGTTAGAACATGGAAATTTCAAAAGGAAGTATAAATACGAAACCTGGAAAATGAAAAATTGACCGGGAGAATACCGCGAATTTAAGATCATCCGTCTGGTAGATACTCTGATTATAATAGCATTCAATTTCTGAGTAAATTACACTTCGTACCTTTGGCGAACACATCGACATATACTCAGCATCTTCAGAATGATTTCGATTAAAGTCAAGAGTACACTTCATTCCGTTCATTTCCAAAATCTTGGCAAATATTATTGTTCGGTAAACACTAGAAAAATAAGTTTTCTCTTTAAGACAAATAATTGTAAATAATTGTTTTTATCATAAATCCCTTTAGATTATTAAATTATCAACTCACTTCTTATCTAATTTCAGATCCTTTAACGATTTTTCTACTTTAAATAGAAATTCTAAAGTCGCATTTGGTCCTTCCTTTTTTACAATCTCGTGCGTGACGCCGCTCCAGTCAATAAACTCTTTCATCTTAACTTCTCCTTCTCCCAAAGAATCTCCACAAGACAAACAAATTCCCTTTTCAATTTTTCTCAATCCCTCGTCCACTTTTTTCCACTCTCTTTCTCCTAACTTGGGTAAAAGTATAGATAAAATAACCCTGTCTCTGGTTTGCAAACAAGCTTCTAAAATTCTTAATCTAGAGTCTTCATCTACACAATTATCTAAATAAGTCGGAAGATACTCTCTCCACATGAAGGGAATCTTATCACAGAGTCTTAAACACTCGTCACTTTGTGTTTCCAATTTTTTTAAAAGAAGACTTCCAGTTTCTATAAATTTGGGTTCTTTAGAACGATTGAAGCTGGGGTGGGGAAAACCACAAGTGGTGCACTCGCGGCGATTTGAAGAATTTAGATCTAGGAAGATCCGGAGGATTTCGTTCAGAATCGTTGCATTTGTTGTTGTTCGTAAAAGGTCAATCGGTAAGTTTTCCAGGAGGGATTTACTGCACTGGAGCTCAGCTGCACGAATCATTTCAAAGAAGAAATGCTTTAAATCTTCTGGCTCTTCGTATCTGAAAATAAATGAATCTATAATATTTATTAACACTAATAATAATAAAACTAAATGGTTAAATTGTTAGTAAATCACGAATATTCTAGAAAAATCCAGAACCATTTATAAATGGGGTGTTGCATGATTTACAATAATTGCATTTTTTAATAATAAATTATCTACTATATACATTGGTGAAAAAATTTGGTTTAGCAATTTTATTTCGAAAAAAATTGTAAAATAAATTAGTAATAGTTTAAATATCATAAAAGGACCTTGCGTTATTGTATCGCTTCTACAAATCAGAGAAGTAAAGCGAAGGTTGATGATTTTTTAATGGCCTTTCTTGGCTAACTTCCCAATCTCAAATCAAAGAAGTCAAAACAGTTGACAGATTCTTCGTCTTCACAAAAATTCGTTTCTTTATAGGCAAAGTGGTTATCTATTTATATATTTTAAGTTAAGCTTGAAAAACAGATGATTTTTTTGTTGTTGCAAAAACTGTATTGTAGAGAATTGCAGAATGCAATATTCTAGAATTTTCAGACAATTTAACAAATTGAGAATGTTTCATGAAATCTTAGAATCCTCTGGAATATTTAGATAAAAAATGCGAGAATATTGTAGAACAGAAGATTCCAGAAAAGTAGACATTTGCATTTACAAAGGATTTTATAAATAGAATAATATTGAAGAAAATTCCAGAACACTACAGAATATTGCGATAAAAAATTTTAGAATAATCTGGAACATTCTAAAATGGATCAAAATAGTGTAGAAATGTTCAGGAAATATTAGAATTGCAGATTAATTTTAAAAAACTACCAGAAAAATCCAGAAGTTTCTTGAAAAGTAAGAAACATTCTCGAATTTACAGAGAATTTTAGAAATAGAAAAATATTCAAGAAAATTCCAAAACATTCACGAACTGCAGATTGATCTCAAAAAACAACTACCGAAATATTTCAGAAAAGTAAAGAAAATTTTCGAATTTACAGAGAATTTTAGAGACAGAAAAATATTTCAAAAAAATGCAGAACATTATAGAATATGAAGATAAAATATTTCAGAATGATCTGGAAAATTCTAAAAACACACCGGAACAGTCAGAAAATTCTAAAATTACAGATTATTCTCAAAATAATCCAAAACATTCCAAAATATTCTAGGAAAGTGAAGAACATTCTCGAATTTGCAAAGAATTTTAGAAATAAAGAAAATTTCCTAGAAATGTACAATATTTTGATAAAAATTTCAGAAATTTGAAAACATTCCAAAACATCTAGCGATAATCTAGAAATTCAAGAATTTCAGATCAAATTTTATCTCCCAGAACATTACAAGAGATTCTAAAATATCCTAGAAAAGTAATGAACACTCCAGAATTTCGAAGAAATTCAATAAAATATGTTATGTACTATTTAGGAATATTCTATAGGGTCGAAAAACAAAAAAATATAAATCAAAACCAGCCTATCACTGAAACGTTTAATTTTATGTCCATTATAATCTGTGTAAAACTGGAAATAGATCGATCTGAAATAGATCCTGATGTTCCGGGGGACAAAAATGAGTTTAAAAAATTCGTAACTTTCAGTTTTGCAAAAATCGCTAATATAATGATTTTTTTCGTAGTGTACATAATTGAAAAAAATCTTGTAAGATTTCAATACTGTCAGTTTTTCTAGGCCAAAATCTCATTTCGATAAACACAAAAAAACTCAAATAATTTTTGAAAGCTTTGCAAACTATCCTAAAATGTTTTTGAGTCTGTGGAAACTTTCTCGCACTCAAAATTAAAAAAAAATAGTCAAAGTAGGCGCCGGGCACCTACAAAAAAGGATTTCGTAGGCTATTCAGACATTAATGAAGTCGTTCAAACCTCGCCCTCCATGCTTTCCCATCCTACACTTCACCCTACGCCCATTCCCAACTTCTACCTCCTCTCCTCGCTTACCATCAGGCCCCCTACATTCAGTTCCTCTCGTTTTCTCTCCCCTCACTTCCTCTATTCTCCCTCTCCTCATTTCTCCTACTGTCCTTCTCCTCATTTTCCCTACTTCACCTCTGCTCACTTCCCCTCCCTCATTTCCCATACTTCGCCACCCCTTATTTCGCCTCACTTTCCCTCCTTGGAAAAAAGTATGATGGACGGACGGACGCCCGACTAAAACTTTAAATATACTATTGGCTACGAAACCCTAAAAAATAAGATTTTAGCCATTAAAATCACCAGACCCCGAATTAAATGAAGATTAAAATATTCGTAATTCTCAGAGTTTTGCAACAATCGATAATACAGTGAAGTCTTACCTATTTTCCCTCTCCATTATTTCCCATCTCTCCTATTTCCCCTCGGCCGTACACGCGGTTATTTCCACTTGCGCAGTTCCGGCACCTCCCACCACGGTCCCTGTACGCTCTACTCCGTGTCAGTGGCTGACCAATGATAAAGAGGCCCGAAGAGCCGGAAGCCCGCGTTGGTTTGAATTGAGTATTTTAGCATGACGTCATGGGAAAACGTCATACGACTTTTTCGAGAAAATATTGTAAACGTAAAGGTAAGTCATAAAGGTCTGAATAGTAATATTTCTCAAGTGTAAAATCTATTTTTCCAGTCATGTTCCATTCTTTTGTCGATTGACGACCTTTCAGTTTCACGAAATAAAATAAAATATCCAAAATTTCAGGTTAGTGGCACTCTAACCTGGAATTTCGGACAGTTGCTTGTGTTTTCTGAAACTGAAAGGCCGCCAATAGACAAAAGAATGGGACATGACTGAGAAAAAAGATTTTACACTTGATACCTTTATCACTTACCTTTACGTTTATAATATTTTCTCCAAAAAGTCGTATGTAGTTGCAGTCCCATCTACACTTGAAAACTATTGATATTCAGAACTTTGTAACTTACTTTTACGTTTAGAATATTTTCTCCGAAAACGCGTGTGCAGTTGCAGTCCCATATATGCTAACCTTCCTGACGGCTGATATTCTCACCTTGCGTAGCATGGCCGCGAATACATGCTGCAATACTCAATATGCCGCGAAATAATTGAATCGCCTTTTGATTCTATTATATTGATTTTTAGTTAGCAAATTGTCGTAGGTCAACAAAAACACTGGCACGCATGATGCACAAAAGCGCTAACGGACCGCGACTTTTTCAACTTCGTATTTACCAAAAAGCGGGGGTCTATTTAAAAATTAAAATAAAATGCGTGAGCAGCAGTTCTAAGAATTACTAAACTACCATTCCACTACACTGATAGTCGGGTGTATTTATCTGTATATTATTATTGATAGTATTTATTGATTTCAAATAGAACCGCGCTTTTCAGCACATGCACAGTTGAAAAAAGTTGCTTACAGAGGGCGCATCGATACAAGACCGGGGCAGCCAATGAACGTCGCTTGATAAAAATAACTTGAGCATCGCGGAAGAGGTGGGGACCCCTCCAGCGTTTGTATGGAAGTCAAGATGAGAAGGGGATGGAAGGTGAGAGAAGGAGTCGTACTTTTTTCCTGGTAGGGGGAGTAGAGGAAGTGAGCGGAGGGGAAGTAGGGACAGTGAGGGGATGGGAAGTAGGAGAAGTAAGGGAAGTAAAGGGAGGGGTGTTATGGAATTAAGGGTGGCTAGGGGAATTACGGGAGGGGAGGGGAAGTAGGTTAACGGAAGCAGAGTAGGAGAGGGGAAGATTTGAACGACTTAATTAACGTCTTAACAGACTACGAAACCAATTTTTGTAGGCGCACGGCGTCTACTTTGGCTAATTTTTTAAGTTTATTTTTGCCCCGTGGATCTTTAGGATATTGAGCGATCTATTTGAATGTTTACACAGGTTATAAGGGACTATTGAATATCGTAAAACATTATAAGACAGTCCAGAATTTTCAGGGAATTAAAAAAAACGCATCTTCAATAAATTCTAATAACACAAAAATATTCTATATAATATTCAGAAATATTCAAGTAGAAAATTCTTAAATGTTCTAGAACATTTCGAAACATTCCAAAACATTCTAAAGAAAGTCCAGAGCATTCCAAAATATTAGGATAATTATAAGATCGGATAAAAATGATCAAATATTTCCAAAAATCTATAATATGTATGTAAGTACCAATATCCATGAATGAAATATTTTACCTCCTTTTCACATCTTTTGTCATGTCAGCAACTTTCAAGAGTACTTTTTCAACATCTGCTTCTTCCACATAAGATTTCAAAGACTCGACGAGTCCATGAAGAGGTTCCAACTCTGTCTGCAGATTGCACATTGCCTCGTGAACATTTGATTCCGATTTCTTTTCTTTTTCAATCTTCTCTTCTTTCATTTTTCTCTTTTCCTCCTTTTTCTCGCGTCGCTCTAGTATGTCTCCATTTGTAAATTCCACCCCATGGCATATGAAATTTTCCTCTTCCTCACTTTTAGTTTCAAAACCACCCAAAGTTCCGGACCCACAAGGCTCGGGACTATTTTTGGAAGTTCCTGAATTAACAACGACGATACCGCATTCAAGTTTCTTTGGCTGATTTAACGTTGATCGAAGGAATGATATAAGAGGAAGAATTTCCGAGATTTTAGAGTCTGGATGATCAGATTTTAAGTCTTGGCAATCGGATTTTAAATCTAGATTTTCACCTTTAGATTCCTCATCCACTATAGATTTTAACATACGGGATCTAAAAAAGGTAGATATTTGTAGACAGCCATCATAAAGTTTCTTATCGTAGAGGGTAACTATTAAGGAATCTACTGGAGAGAGCGTCAAGCAATGGAATTTTCCTGATTGTGTCATTAAATAGATTTCGTTATTAACAACATGAGCTTCCGATATATTTACAAATTCTTCGCTCCAAAGAATTACAGATGCATTCGTAGGGTCCAGAATATATAAACCACTTGGGGTGTAGGAAAAGAGAAATTCTCCATTCATTGGTGAAAGTTGAGAGAACATCAAAGATTGAGAAGGCCAAGAGCGATTCGTTTCTATCTAGAAAAACAAATACACATGTAAAAACAAAAATATATACAACCCACAATAGGGTGGACCGAAAACAACAATTTGTTAAATTTCATAAGTCCACGAGGCATTAAAGTTTTTGTACGCTACAAGTAGAACAAGTAGTTTATCTTAAAATGTTGAGCCTGATAAAAAAAGAATCCAGCTATCGCAAGCTTAATGAAGTTTTAAACAACGAAGAGCACAAAATTTGTTTTTTATCTGATACATTCATCAATTTTTATGATTCTTGTCTACTATAATTTGTAATCTACAATATTGACGACATATCCTGAATGATAAAAATAGAGAATTTAATTTAAAAAATTACAAAATTCCACAAAAGCTGGCCCAAAGTGTACAAAATCTACGTGTTTCTTTTTTAAAAACACTTAAATTTTATTAAAGTAGTTCTAAAAATCTGGTAAAATCACATGTTTTTCGGCAATATATAAACTTTAAAATGAATACAAAAAACTATAAAAAGCTTATTTTTGACTGAGTTATGATCGAAAATATCTACACATACTTTATATAAAAATCAAAAATGAGACCTAATAGTTTTTGGGATTTTTTACACAAGGCATAAGTAAAAAAAAAAACAGAAAAATGTACATTTTGTATATGTTTGGACATGGACAGCTTTAAAATGCTCTCAAACAGAAGAAATATGTAGGGTGATTTTTCACAAAAATAGGGGAATAAATTCTTTTTAAAAAATTAATGTATAGGTACCATATCGAATTAAATATGAAACACTTAAGATTTCAAGTCGAAATATATATTGAATTAAAAAAAAATAGTTTTATTTTAAACCAAAAACATTTTGTATCAAAAGAGATTAATTTTTAACGAAAGAATTGAGTTTTCAAACTAAAAAGTCAAATATTTTAGAAAAAAATTTACTTTTAAACCTGAAAAGATAAATTTTCAACAACAAAATTTAATTTTCAACCAAGATAGATCATTTTTCAACAAAATAGTTGAATTTTCAACAGAAAAAATTAATTTTAGACCAAATAATTGCATTTACAACTAAATAGTTGAATTTGAAAACAAAAGAGACGAATTTTCAACAAAATAGTTGAATTTTTAACCAAGTAGTAGAATCTTCAAGCAAAAAAAAACGAATTGTTTAGAAGACAGTTGAATTTTTAATCAAGACACATGTATTTTTAACTAAGAACTTTTCTACAAAAAAAGATGGATTTTCAAAAGGACGAATTTTCTATCCAAAAAGACGCATCATCAAAAAAACAGTTGAATTTTCGACCCAAAAAGATGACTTTTCCACCAAATTTTGTATTTCAACCAAAACAGATTTTAATTTTAAATAAAAAAAAGTTTAATTCAACGAACAAATATGAATTCTCAACGAAAAATGTAATAGTTGATATTTCAACCAAAAAAGGCGAATTTCCAACAAAATAGTTAAATCCTCAAAAAAACCAGATTAATTTTTAACCAAAAAAGAGGACATTTCTACCAAAAGAGATGAATTTTCAAACTAAAAAGACGCATTTTTAACAAAAGAGTTAAATTTTAAACCAAGAAAGATTTTTCAGTCAAGGGAGATAAATTTCAATTAAATTTTTGAATTTTCATGCCAAAAAGGCAAAAAAAACAGTCTACAAAACAGTTGAACTTTCAACCCCAAAATATTAATTTTCAACCAAAAAGTTAAATTTCATCTAAAAACGATCGATTTTCAACCGAAAATTGAATTTAAAAAAATGAATTTCAAACAAAATAGTTAAAGTTTCAACCAAGTAGTAGTTCAATTTTCAATCAAAAAGATGGAATCTCAATGAAAAATGTAATTGTTGGATTTTCAACAAAACAATTAAATTTTCAACAAAATGGTTTAATTTTTAACCAAATAGTTGAATTTTTGACCTACTAAGATGTATTTTCAAACAAAAATTTAATTTTCAACTAAAAACGATCGATTTGCAACAAAAAATTGAATAGTTAAATTTTCAGTTCAAAAAATTGATTTAAAAAAATTTTACAACAAAATATTTCAACAATTTTTAAATAAAAAGATGGAGTGTCAATGAAAAAATTATTATTTGAATTTTCAACTAAAAACGATCAATTTTCAACCAAAACAAATAACCAAGTTTCAAAAAAATAGTAAATCTTTAACCAATTAAATTAATTTTCAACAAAGTAGTTCAACTTTCAACCAAGTAGATGAATTTTTAACCAAAAAAGATGAATTCTTAACAAAAAAAATGTAACAATAATTGAAAATTCAATTATTGAATTTTCAACTAAAAACGATCAATTTTTAAACAACAATGAAATAGTTAAATATGTAACTGAGAAAATTAATTTTCAACCAAAAACACACAAATATTAAATAAAATAGTTAAATCTTCAACAAAACATAAATTTTTAACAGAGTGATTTAACTTGCAATCAAGTGGTTGGATTTTTGACTAAAAAAGGTGACTTTACAACAAAATAGTTAAATTTTCAACAAAAGAATTAAATTTTCAACCAAATAGTAGAATTTTTAACCAAAATAGATGAATTCTGAACCAAACATATAATAATAGATTTTTCCATTTAAAAGAATTAACTTTCAACCAAAAATAGTTGAAAAAAGGGGAAGTTTCTTGAAATTAGAAGAAAACAAGAGGACTTCTTTAAAAAAGGGGGAAAGACGGAAATAGGGGAAAGAGTGTGAAGTCTGTAGCAGTCTGTAGTAGGCAAGAATCATACAAATTTATAAATGTAGTAGGCATAAAACTACCTTGTAGCATACAAAATCTTTTAGGCCTTGTGGATTTTTGGAATTCAACATATTTACTTTCTTGGCCCACCCTCATCCACAATGAATATGATGCACCATTTCTTTTTAGAAGTATACCTTCATTTCTTTGGTAACTTTGTAAACAGGCAGAGGCGGAATGGCTAAAGCTTCTTTAAACTGATGAGTTTTAATAACAATGCCATTAGTTGTTACTTCCCAAAGCCTCGAACCCGGTCTTGCGCAGAATATTTTGAAGTGGCTTTCATTTAGACTTGAACCCTCGCCTTCAGTATTTAAACTAAACGTTCTTTTTCTAGAAACGTTCTCTTCTTCCTCTGTGTTTGCTGATTTTTCGCTCTCCAGAAGCGGTTTCAGAAAACATGCCCCGTACTCTCCATCCCTTGCCTTGTTTCCTATTTGCTTATATTGTTCCAGAACAGTGTCACAAATATAACAACGAGTTATGGTCGATACAATTAAAAGAGGAGCGGAAAAACTAAGTTGAACGATACTCGAGTCTAGTTGCATTAATGTGCAGGCTGGTGCCTGAAACATTCCGGTCACCTGTGAATAGAGTATTTTATAAGTATTTGTTAACAATCGAATTCTGAGAGAGTTTTCATATCCCAGTCCTGAAAACGAACAAAGATTCGAAAGGAAAATAGTAATGCATTTTTTTCAATGCTGGCATTATCAATTGCGCGCTACGCGCGCGTGTGATTTTTCGATTTAAAAGGAAAAGTAATTTTTAATAACAAACGGAAATTTCGAAAAAGTATTTATTTTTTAGGCTTATTTGTTTATAATGTTATATAAACATAATTTTCCTAAGATTCTTGACAAAATTCAAAAAGATTTTTAAAAATTTCAGATATGTCAAATCAAAATTTCAACATAAAAGTTAATTTTCAACCAAATAATCCAAATCCAAAAAAGACCAATTTTTTACAAAATAGATGAATCCTCAACCAAAAAAGATAACTTTTCGATTAATTGTATTTTTAACCAAAAAGATTAAATATTTGCAAAAATGACGAATTTTCTACAAAATAGTTTAATTTTTTAACCCGAAAATATGAATTTAAAAAATAAATAATAATCATTTTCAACCAAATAGTTGAATTTTCAACCAAATACTTGAATTTTCTACGAAGAAGATTAATTTTCTACCAAATAAAGACGAAAATTCAACTAAAATTGTGAATTCCCAACGAAAAATGGATAGTTGATATTTCAATCTAAAGAGATGTTAATTTTAAATAAAAAACGAATTTTCAACAATATAGTGGAATCATCAACCAAAAAAAAAAAAAGATTTTAAAGTGAATCCGAACTGTTGCAATTTTAATAATAAAAATGGTGAAATTACTGACAAAATAAATTAATTTCTAAACCAAAAAAGGCGATTTTTCGACCAAAAAAGGTTTATCAGCCAAGAAAGAAAGAAAATCTTAGGCAAATTATAATTTAAGGGGAAAAATAATTTTTAATACAAAATACAAAATTTATTTTTTAAGTTTCTGTTTTTATTCGCTTTAAGGTTATATAAATATCATTTTCTAAGGTTTCGCAAGAAAATTTAAAAAGATTTTTGAAGATTTCAGATATGCCAACAAAGTATCTGACCTTTTCTAAGAATTTTTTTTAACTCAAAAATTTTACAAAATTTTAGGCAAAATTTCTGAGGAATACACTGTTTGTAAATATTTTTTTACATATTTTATTAATATGAATTTTCAATCCAAAAGAACGAATTTTCAAGAAACCAGTTGAATTTTCGAACAAAAAAATAAATTTTTAAGAAAATAGTTAAATATTCAACAAAATAATTAAATTTTCAACCAAACAGTAGAATTTTTAACCAAAAGAGAAGAATTCTGGATCAAAAATATGATAGCAGATGTTTCAATTAAAAAGAATTAACTTTGAACCATAAAAGATAAATTTTCAACCAAAAAAGATGGTTTTTCTATCAAAAAATGAATTTTCAATCAAAAAAATACGAATTTTCAAGAAACAAGTTGAATTTTCGACCAAAAAAGATACATTTTTAAGAAAATAGTTGAATATTCAACAAAATAATTAAATTTTCAAACAAATAGTGGAATGTTTAACCAAAAATATGATAGCAGACGTTTCAATTAAAAAGAATTAACTTTGAACCATGAAAGATGAATTTTCAACCAAAAAAGATGGCTTTTCTATCAAAAGATGAATTTTCAATCCAAATGGGCGAATTTTCACAAAACGGTTGAATTTTCGACCAAAAGAGATTAAATCTAAACCAAAAATATAATAATAGACTATTCAATGAAAAATAATGAACTTTTAATAAAAAATAGTTAGGTTTTCTTATTCGGTTCTATTAATCCAGTTCTTATTTAGGCAAAGAAATGAGAAAAATGGGAATTTTCTTGAAAACAGGGAAAAAGATGAATTCTTTAAAAAAAGCGATGAAGAGGGGGATAGGGGAAAGAGTGTAAAGTCTGTCAATTAATAAATTGCAGTGAAAATTCTGCTTACCAAAGCAACTGGTGTTATTTCAAAATATATATTGTGACGTTTCGCAAGAAGATGGGTCATTTTGTCGATCGTAGTTTAGGAGATATTCGTGTTTTCGCGACCGAGGATCTAAAATATAGATTTTGGATTTTTGATAGGAAAACATACCTCAATCTGTGCTCTATTTGGTAACATTATATACTTTTATAACATTAAGATTATACTTTTATTTCCCCGAAATGACAGGAAGTAGGGAAATTTTATATTTAAAGACAAAATATGTAACACGTGAGCTTACAAAACAATAAGTTTAAAATCTTAAATATTCTTAAATATTCAATATTTTAACGGAGATGGTCAGTAACACTGAGAACAATTCCAAACTCATTTTTTCGAAGAAAAGAGAAAGTATTTATTGCAAAATTAAAATTAAATCTGAAAGATTCTTGGTTTCCAACAAAATTCCCGGCTACTTCCCGATGCTCAAAATTCCAGGCCAATTCCCGGTTTTCCCGATCAGTGGACACCCTGTTGATTCAATTCAGTTCTACATTGTATATTTTGAGTTTTTCTCTATTCTATAATGCACATAAATGTGAAATTTTTCTGTACTTTTGTATTTGATATAAAAGTTCAAAAACATTAAATTTGATTATAGGTAAGCATCAAAATTTGTTTAAATTAGTTCGCAACCGACTTCGGCGAAATAAAATGGAATGATCGAACTAACTTGTTAGTATAATACAATTTGTCTTAAAATTTGGTGATAATATTTTGATGCGCAAAAAGAGTGCAAAACATACCGTGAAGAATGAAAGAACCATGACTGAAACTTTGCCAATTTCATCACCGCTGTAAAGCTCAGAACTGTTATCGTTCCAACAGAGACTTTTTATACGTTCTCCAACATGTTCCACGGATACTGCAACGAGTTTTATTGCCGGTTTCAATGTGACAAGGCAAACACTGCCACGAGTCGTCGCTAAAGCTACTGTTTTTTCATCAGGTGAAATCTCTACACGAGACACAGCTCCTTCCTAAAATATAATAAGAAGTAAAGACATAATCAGACCTCACATCCCAAAATGCTCTCCAAACATGGTAAATAGGATGATTTTTCACGAAAATAGGGGAATAAATTCTTGTGAATAAAATTAATGTAGATAGCATATTAAATTCAACATGAAACGTTTTCAAATCCTAAGATTTCAAGTCAAAATACCGCTGCGAAGTACTATGGATGTATTCACTATGGGTGTATTTATTTGTGGTCATTTTATTAGCATTTTGCTTCCTCATAGGTATCAAATAAATGTATTTACTCATAGAGGGATGTTTTTCTCTAAATCTTATTTCCAGAAAATCAAAGAACCCATCAGCATGTCAATCAATATGTTTTCTTCATATAAACAATATGACCTTTTTTTAAAGTCTCCAAGTCGCTATTGATTGATCAAGAATGATCATCAAAAGTTCGTCAACAGGTCAATCCACGCGTCTCGAAGAAGCGAACAACTACATCAGATAAAATACTTTTACATTCCCAATTAAAAAAAAAGTCCTCTTAAAAACAAAGTAATAATCTTTTTGAGAAATTTAAAAACGATATTGGTAGGTTATGGTGGGTAATGAAAGGTTCTTCAATTGGGCAATCGATACGTCTCGAAGACGCGAACAAATATGTCGTATACATTACTGTTGTATTCCCAATATTTAAAAAGTTTTCCTCATATCAACAAGATAAACAATATATTGTTTAAATTTATATATCGCTATTGCTAGATGATAAGAGGTCATAGAAGGTTCGTCAATAGGTCATTCGACGAGTTTCGAAGACGCGAACCAACATGTAAGATACAGTACTGTAGTATTCCTAATATTAAAAAGCTTTTCTCATATAAACAGAATGCACACATTTTTTTGAAACTTCATTAATTGGTACTGGTGGGTCATAAAAGGTTCAACAGTAGCTCAATCAATGCGTCTCGAAATATGATATATAAATAATAAATATGTGAAAAGAATTTTCGTGATGTAAATATTCTTGATTTAACGTCTGGGAATAACAATTGAACCGCTGGCGATCAAAAGGGGATACGCCCGAAACGCCGTCGTTTTAGTTGGCCCCTGGGTCATATTTTTTTTCAGGTCAAATTTTAATTTTTTAATAACATATTCCAATAGGAAATTTTATTGCGCGTATTTTTAGTCCCATAAATAAATGTGATAACTTTATTAGTTTTCGAAATAATCAAGAAAATGTTACTTTTTTCTGCAATCGCAAAATACGAATTTTTTGTGTTCAACTCGCCACAAGTTCTACAATAATAGGAATTTTGTAATAAAAATTTCAGAAAAGATGCGCCATCATATAAAGAAACTAACGTTATTTATAGAATTTCAATTAATTGTCACTAAAAATTTATAACGATTTTTATTATTCTCATTGCGTAAATTAGATATTGAAAGTTTCAAACGCTTCGGGAGTCGAACGAATTTTCGGAAAATTAAAATTAATGGTCACCTAAACATTTGTTAGGATTTAAGGAAGTTTTTTGGAAAATATCAGGCAATTATGTTTTATAGTTTTAAAGTCACAATTGATTTAAGATCTCTGCGCTGTCCCGTACGCGTGCTAGCTCGTCCTGCAATATCAACGTCCGTATAACAGCGGACGATTGGAAGGTCAAGCCGGACACCAAAACAAAAAACCATATGTTTATTTTGATTTTCTCCTAAGGAACATAATGCACAGAAGCATTATTGTAGAATAGTGTTAGCATATAATATTCTGTTCAGGATAGTTTAAGTTTACTTAAAATAAAAAGAACCTAAATATGGGTCGAGGCAGAAAAAGAAATAGGTGTGAAAAAAAATTGGTTGAAGAATAAGAAAAAATGTTCCCGAAATAAGTTACTACTTAAAAGTATTAGAGAAAATTAAAAATTAACTTTTCTGATAATTTTAATATCCTATTATTATTTTTTATTTGATTTCTTAATAGTTTTTTCTAAAAAATGTTGTATTTTAAAATTAGTTCAAATAGTCTAATATAATCTTTTACATTGAATTCTACTATTGTAAATGTAAAAAGTTTTAAATATCAAATTATTACGAAATTAATGGAGGGCATTCAATGAATAGACGTTTCTTTTAATCAAAAAGTTTACAAAACTTATGTTATATTGTAGGGAAAAGAATATATTACTAAGTCTAAAACTAAAAAGGACGGTGTAAAAAAAAAAGAAATCCCAGAGAGAATTTTCAAAAAAATGTTTAAAAAAGTTTCAAGGGCAAAATTCGCAAACCAAAAAAATTTTAAATTAGTAAAGCTTTTGATTTACATTTTTCCCCCGACGGAAAAGTAGACGTTTATGATAATTATAAATTGGAGAAGGCAACTACTTTTTCCTTTATTACTAATCTTAAACTAAAAGATCTTCCAAAAAGTTGTCCACCTCGAATTGGTCTAAAAGTGGCTAAAATAACAGATGTGAAAAGTCTCTTTAATTATTTAAGTGCCCCTGGAAAAGAATTCTTTGAAAATTATTTTTCGCAATTTACTCAAAATAATTCTTCCGAAGACAACACTGAATACAGTGACGAAAATCATTAAATTAGTTATAAAGAAATCGTACAAGTTATTATATAACCATTATATAAGTTTTAATTTTTATAATTTGTTATTAAAAAATAATAAACAAATGTAAATGATAATGTCTTCATTATTATTTTTGTGGCCGGCTTGACCTCCCAATCGCCCGCTGTTATACAGACGTTGATATTGCAGGACGAGCTAGCACGCGTACGGGACGGCGCTGAGATCTTAAATCAATTGTGGCTTTAAAACTATAAAACATAATGGCCTGATATTTTCCTAAAAACTTCCTTGAATCCTAACAAAAGTTCAGGTGACCGTTAATTTTAATTTTCTGAAAATTCGTTCGACTCCAGAAGCGTTTGAATCTTTCAATATCTAATTTACGCCATGAGAAGAATAAAAATCGTTGTAAATTTTTAGTGACAATTCATTGGAATTCTATAAATACCATTAGTTTTGTTATATGATGGTGCATATTTTCTGAAATTTTTATTACAAAATTCCTATTATTGTAGAACTTATGGCGAGTTGAACACAAAAAATTCGTATTTTGCGATTGCAGAAAAAAGTAACATTTTCTTGATTATTTCGAAAACTAATAAAGTTATCACATTTATTTATAGGACTAAAAATATGCGCAATAAAATTTCCTATTGGGATATGTTATTAAAAAGTTAAAATTTGACCTGAAAAAAATATGACCCAGGGGCCAACTAAAACGACGGCGTTTCGAGCGTATCCCCTTTTGATCGCCAGCGGTTCAATTTAGAATTTTTAAGGAAAACCCTTATTTAATCGACTTCTTCCAGACCATTTAATAAATGGTCTGGAAGAAGTCGATTAAATAAGGTTTTTCCTTAAAAATTCTAAATAAATATGATATTTCAACCAAATAAGACTTTAATTTGAAATGAAAAACAGCTGAATGCAACAAGAAAATACGAATTTTCAACAAAATAGTTGAATCCTCAACAAAAACAAATTAATTTTCAACAAAACAGTTACATTTTTAACCAAACGGTTGAATGTTAAACTGAAATGACTATTCTTCAACAACAAAAATGATTTTTTTTTAGAAAGTACTTCAACTTTCAATGAAGTAGTTAATATTTCAAACAACAAAGATTTTAATTTGAAATAAAAAACAGTTGAATTCAGCAAAGAAAGGCAAATTTTCAACAAAATAGTTGAATCCAAAACTTATTAATTTTCAAAAAAACAGTTGCATTTTTAACCAAACAGCTGAATGCTACGCTGAAATGAATATTCTTCAACCAAAAAAAAAAATGATTTTTTATGACACATGCAGGATTTCAGCCCTTTTCGACGTCTATGAAGCGCGGCTAAAGCTCTACTTTTTACTCCCTAGGGACTGAAAAGTGACGTCAGAGGTGAATAATGAAAATGAAATATCTATGAGCTCGCATTTTACGATTATCAGCCCACTCACCGTAAAAACTGTGAGGAAATTTTTGTTGCAGATAATAGAATTTTGCGGTTATTTATGGAAAGTTACGATACATAACTAAATAAAACTAAATAAATAAACTAAACATAACTAAATAAAAAGACAGTTGAATTCAACCAAAAAAGACGATTTTAAAAAAAAATATGAATTTTTAACCATGCAGTTCAATTTTGAACCAAACAGTTGCATTTTTAAACAAAAAAGCTGAAATTCCTACCAAAAAAGTTGATTATTGAACCAAAAATAGGAATTTTCCACAAAACAGTTGAATTTCCGACAAAAAAAATGACTTTTTAACAAAATAGTTGAATTTTCAACCAAATATTAAAATGTTTCGTCAAACGAGATGAATTCTGAACCAAAAATATAATAGTAGACTTTTCAACCATATACTATAATAATATAATATGGGAATAAGTGTGAAGTCTGCATAATTAGGAAAAACGAATTATAGTACATCCTCTGAAAAAAGCAAATAGGTATAATTGAAAAAATGTGTCTCATTTTCAGTAATTGAGAAATGAGTTTTGATCTCATTTAATATATCCATAAAATATGCAAGGAAAGAAATGTAAAACAACATGTATTGGTTTTATGATATTTATCAATTACATACAATTAAAAAAGAACTGATGTATGCTAAGAAAATAATTAAATATTTTTAATTTTCTTAAATATTAATCTAAATTAGTTTTTTTTGTTTAATCAGACAATGGGGCCATACATCCTTAAAGCCAGTGAGATTCAAACTGTACAAGTCCCAGACACACTGGATTTAATTATTTTCATACTGATTCGGATAGTGGAAAAACGTTCTGACTTTAAAAATATATATTATTGAATATTTTTCTTACCGATAGTGGAATTAATTGCTGAAAAATACATGGTTCTCTTCTGAATAAGTAGAGACTTCCACTAGTTGAACCAAGTACGATGTAACTTGAAGAAACAGCTAGACACGTATACTGCAGAGCATTATTATTTTTAGTTCACTACTATTACTATTAGGGGTATTATCATATTTAAAGAAAAAATAAGTTCAGCCTTTTTGAGTTTTCTTCAACGTAACATATATACATGTCTCTTAAACTATATATTACAACATTGTTCTATAAAAATCTCGATATTTTTTAAATTTTCAACATACTTTAAAAATTAAAATATATCAAAATGTTAAAAATGCATAATAAACATGTAATTAATTCGTTCCAATTGAATAAAATAAGGGTGACTGTCAAAATGTTGACCAGTTTAGACAATTAAATTTTCAAGATAAAAAAACTTTCCCAACGGGCCAAAATATATATGTTTAAAAAAAGTTAATTCTAACCCTAGAGTATGGAAATATAAAACTAAGAGATCAAGAAACATATTTGTGATGAATATTGCCATGATTTATTAGATTTTCACTTCAAATTTTCAAAATATGCTCTTACATTATGACATAAAATAGTGACCATTATTTACTGTTATTTGGAATCAAAGTCAATAAATCGATTTTTAAGTGTACTAAAGTCTTGGTAAGTATACAATTTACTAAAAAGCTTGTAGGTTAAACTTTGAAGTGATATTTGAAATCCCTATCTTTAAAATATTGAACCTTCTTATTGATTATTATGTTTTCTAACTCAACTTAACTGATATCTCTGAATATCTAATATTTCTAAACGAAGGACGCAAATTGATCAACTTTTTTGCAATCACCCATAATATATATAAATAAAACAATATTTTATTTCTTGTCCATATACCACGTGGTTTCCTCTGTCTACGTGGACTTATTTCATATTTTTTGAAAATATAAATATTCTTGGCATTCAAAAGCTATGTATGAAGCCAAAAGGAGCTATGAATTGGCTGAAAATTCGGGTTTTCTTAAAAACATAAGCTTTATGATACAAAGTAGGAAGTCCAAACAAAAAGTAGTTAGGGTGGTCCAAAATCGTATTGGAAATTTTTTTTCGAATTTCCATGCATATCGCCCCCAAATTTGTTCGAATCCACAAACAAATAAGTGCGGTTTTTAAATTATATTTAGAGGTTCCACAATCCCATGAAGTTTAACACGTATTTCCCAAAAGAAAAAAAGAAGTTTTTGTAAATTTTATTCAGAATCGTCAATATTAGGAGAATCGAGTTGAAACTCAAAATTTCTCTTCACAATTAGCTACAGAATACAAATAAATAATTAGTTTTTAAATATCACTCCCATAAGTCTGTTTTATAGGGTCCCAAAAAAACACCGTAAGTGAAAAATTGGGTTTTACGAGTTTCTGGCGCTAATTATGATTTGTTTGCGGTTTTTTAAATACAATTGTTTCTAATACATGAAATACAACTTTTTACTGATAATCAGATGTTTACATACATTGTAGTTCTTGATGCCCTGATTAAAATTGCACTTGCAAAAAAAAAACGGAAAAATAAAAATAAATAAGAGCCGTGTCCTTTAAAGGAAATTAATGCTACACATGAATTTTTAGAATTGCAGTGTTCCAGAATTGATTTTCGCGAACAAATTAAGTCACATGCCACATTTTTTTTAGAGATTTCTATGTTTTTTTTTAAATGCTCTACTGCATAAAATTGCGCATCGATCCCTCGAGGCAGATGTCCCATTTTAATGTTTCTATAACATGATTTATTGACAAACAGTGAAAGAAAAATACAATTTCTCAATGTATTATTTTTACTGTTTCTTTAAACAAAGAAAGTACATAGTACATAGTACACCTATTAATAACTTTATGATCGTACCTGGCTGGAATCATATATTTAGATGAACAATTATAATTGTTTTTAATGAATTATAAAAACAAATGCGGTATGGGAAGGTTTACTCTAAGATAAGTCAATAAATTTAATTGTTATTCATAAATTATACAAATAGAAAATTATGTAATATTCGCATTTTTGGAAACAAAGAACGGTTTTGAAGCACTTCTTTGAAACTTCTTTAAAACTATATGAGAAATATGATATTGACCAATTGTTTACATAATTTGTAAATAACAATTAAAATTGTTGATTTCGAATTAATAATTCCAACCAGGTAACATCATAAAATTATTCGTAGGATATTTATGTATAAAAAATGAATTTTTTCTTAGGAATATGCGAATATAAACGCAATTGGTATTATAATTTGTTAATAACAATTGAAATTTTTGAATTAGAATAAACCTTTCCAGCTAGATAACAGCATAAAGTTATTCGTAGCATGTTTTAATCAGAAACAGTATTTTTCTGAATGAAAAAACCAATATAACGCAATTATTATAATTGGTTAATACAAATTATGAATGTTTATGTATAGCATCTTTCTTATTTGAAAAAACATTCGGAAGTATTTGGAAATATTTTTTTATGAAGAGAATATTTAAAACCGGAAAATTTCGATAGACATCTATTTGTTTATAATAATAACAGTTTTGCTAAAACTATTTATTTTTATTATATTCGTGCCTGTGTATCAAGTAAGACTGATTTTTGTGGTGTTCTTTGCTTGTTTACGAAAAAAAAAAATAATAATACATTGGGAAATCATATTTTTCTTGCACTGTTTATAAACAAAACATTTTACAAAAAATTAAAATAGGAAATCGGCCTAGAGGGGTCGATACGAAATTTTGTGCAGAGTATTTTTTTAAAATAACTTGAAAATCGCTCAAAAAATGCGACCTGTCACTTAATTTGGCGACGAAAATCCATTTCTGGACCACTATGAATTGTAAGAGAATAACTTAAAAATAGCACAAATGAACATTTGTGTTCTTTTTATTTATTTATTATGATGATTATTATTATAATGTTACTATATTTGAAACAAAAGGAGTAGGTGTTGCACTTCTATTTAAGAACATATGATTTGTATAAATTATTATTAAGTTTTCTGAATAAGACTTTTTATGTTAACGTTTACAATATTCCACGTTTTATAGTTTTTCATTTTATTAAATTGAGAATAGAAAACGAAATTATAATCTACGAATAGATATGAGTTTCGTTTTTTTTAAACGTATAATTATGTTAGGTTTTTTAATAATTTAAATATGTTTGCAGAACATAACCTATACCTTAATTCGTTGAGTTACATTGATTGGATTGTAGAGAATGGAATTCACTTGTTGACTTTCTGACAGAATAAAAGGAATATCTTGCATGATTTTGCTTGTATTTCACATCACTAATTATAAATAAATGTACACTGTTTACTAACAAACCCAACAAATAACAATAATCGACATTTCGCAGTAATATATGACAGCCGACAATAACAAATTTAATTCAAATTTTTGCCAGTAGATCGAGCTAACATCGGGCGCCAGATTTAAATCAGGGTTTCTACTCAGATCCTGGAAAAAATTCCCTGACAATTCCAGTTTTTTTCCAGGTATCCCAAGTTTTTTTCAGGTACAATTTTTCATTGTGAGGAGTTTTTTTTAAATATTTCACATTTTTCAAAAGAATCGACTCGGAATATGTATACAATTTCGCTAGATTATTATAAATAATTATTTTTCTTCTGTTTTTTGGGATTCAATTAATATGTTTAATTCGCAAAGTTTTGACAAATTATATTACAAGATATTCCTAAATATATTAACACCATCAATTAAATAAATAATTAAATAATACTAAAAACGTTATTATTAATAATTTCTTGAATTTGTCTCTTAAAGTCCATGAATTTGAATAATAATTCAAACAAATTTTTATTTTATCTTCTTATACTTAAAATTCATTACATATTTAGGTAAAATTAATGTGAGTGCTATATGTATTGAATTCAATTTTAGCATGTTCAAATTTCCAACTTTCCAAGTAAAAATATTGCATTTTCAACAAGATAGATGAATCTTGAACCAAATAGTTGAATTTTTAACCAAAAAGATTAATTTTCAACTTAAGTCATAAATTTTCAATTAAAATGATCAATATTCAACTGAAATATATGAATTTTAAGCCAAAAAGATGAATTTTCAATGAAAGAGTTTAATATTCAACCAAGCAAAAAGACCAATTTTCCACAAAATACATGAATTTTCATCTGAAGAAAATAAACTGTCAACCAAAAATGGAATAGTTGAATTTTCGGATGAAAAATTAATTCTTAACCAGAGATGAATTTTCAACTAAAAAGGACCAATTTTCAACTGATAATTAAATAGTTAAATTTGCAATGAAAAAAATTAATGTTCAACCAAAGATATGAATTTTTAACTAAAATTGTGGAATATTAAACTGGAATAGTTACAATTTATGTTGAAAATTTTTATTCCGAAAAAAAAGCAAATTTCAAAAAAAAAAAATAGTTGAAGTTTCAACTGGAATAGTTAAATTTTCAGTAACAAAAATTAATTTTCATCCAAAGAAGAAACGAGTCTTCAGCAAAATAGATAATTTTTCAACTAAAGACATAAATTTTCATTTAAAATTATCAATCTTCAACTGAAACAGATGAATTTTAAGCCAAAAAGATGAATTTCTAACAAAAGAGTTTATCTTTCAACCAAGTAGTTTTATTTTCAAATAAAATTATTAATATTTTACTGGAATACTTGAACTTTGAACCAAATAGTTGAATTTTTAACCAAAAGGATTAATTTTCTACCAAAAAAGACAAATTTTCAACCACATAGTTGAATTTTGAACTAAAAAAGGCCAGTATACAACTAAAAATTGAATAGTTAAATTTTCAGTTGAAAAAATTTATTTTCAGCCAAACTGAAAAATTTTGAACTAAAATTATGAATCTTTAACTGGAATATTTCAATTTTAAATCAAAAAGATAAATTTTTAACTAAAATATTAATATGCAACAAAATACATGAATTTTCAATTAACGAAAATAAATTGTCAACCAAAAATTGAACAGTTAAATTTTCAGTTAAAATAATTAATTTTCAACGAAAGAGAAGAATTTCCAACTAAAATGATGGAATATTCAATTGGAATAGTAGTTACATCTTCAGTTAATCAAATAATAATTTTCAACCAAAAAAGGTGATTTTTCAAGTAAAAAAGATCATTTTTCAACCAAAAATTGAATAGCTAAATTTTTAGTTAAAAAAAATTAATGCACAACCAAAGAGATGAATTTTAAAAAAAAAGATCATTTTTCAACCAAAAATTGAATAGTCAAATTTTTAATTAAAAAAATCAATCGTCTACCAAAGAGATGAGTTTTCAACTAAAAAGATCATTTTTCAACCAAAAATTAAAAATTTAAATTTTCAGTTATAAAAAAAAATTAATTTTCAATCAAAACTAAAAGACAAATTTTCAAAAAAATTGTTAAAGTTTCAACTGAAATAGTTAAATTTTCAGTAACAAAAATTAATTTTTAGTCAAAGAAAAAACAAATTCTCAACAAAATTGTTCATTGTTCAAATAAAGACATGCATTTTCAATTCAAATGATGAATCTTTAACCAAAAAAATTATTTTTTAATAAAAGAGTTAAGCTTTCAACCAAGTACAGTGAAACTTTCATAATTCAAAGTGTTCGCTGGTATGCCAAAGGTTGCCGTAATGTCTTTCGTTTTCTCTATACCATTCTCAACTTCACGAATCATTTTTATTTTGTTTTATAATTCTTTCTCTCCATATTGTAAGCAAAATTGTCATCTTTAGAATTCAGATGGAAAACTTAGACTATGTTGCAACATGCTCCTACTATACTTTTGAAAACATAATCAATAGTTAATTTTGATTGGCTTTAATCATCTTGGAGACGGGGACCGGGGTACAAAGTTTCCCCACCTTCCAAAAATCCTCCAAAGATGATCAATAGAATAAGCAGAAAAGTTCCAGAAATTACTCGACAAGTTAGGGGCCGTTCAAAAAATACGTAACGCTTTTTGCCGAAAATTTTGCTCCCCCCCCCCCCCCTTCCATACGTAACGCTTTTTCTATAGTAAGTGTATGTAACTTTAACATTAGCGTAACGCTCGAGGTGCCCCCCCCTTCCCCTAAACGCCTTACGTATTTTTTTAACGGCCCCTTATTGCACTTAGTAATTTTTCTCAGAACAATTATACATTCTCTGTATCTGCTTATTGTTGCCGGATTATGCCTGAGGCGGCCAGAACTCAGGTATACATAGTCTATACACTCAGGTATATTTGAGTTTCGCAAATGAAAGCTCTTGTACTTCAAATTATCGAAACTATAAACTCTCTCGGGACGTCAAATTTTATTCGAATTAACGAAAACTTCGGATTATCGATATTCGAATTATAGAATATTTTTAACGTTGAAAGAGTAGGAGTTTTGGCAGGGACCAACAAAAAATTTCGAATTATAGAAGTTTCACTGTAATTAAATTTTCATTCCAAAAAGGATGAATTCTGAAAAAAAACTGTAATAGTTGATATTTCAATAAAAAAATATCTAAATTTTTAATCAATAACCGTTGAATTCAACCAAAAAATACGACTTTTCAACATTGAATTTTCAATTAAGAAAGATTTTGAGTCAAGAGAGAAAAACTTGCAAACTGTTGAATTTTCCAGCAAAAAGATTAATTTTCTATCAAAAAGAACGAATTCGCAGCAAAATACGTGAATTTTCAACTAAAAACGATCAGTTTTCAATAAAAACAGATAAATTAGTTAAAAAAATTAATTTCAAACCAAAAAAATGAATTTTTAACGAAAAAAGTTAAATACAGTAATATAAAGCTACTTTTACAAATGAATCATTGTTATTCAATTTTATATTGCAATTAAAAAAAAACTAAGCTAGGTTCTCCAAGTTTTCTAGGTAGGTTAGACCCCGTATAAATAAAAAAGGATGATCTCTATAATTAATTTTTAATTTCGTTGTTTTTTTAATTATACTCTTGGAATCAAAATGTAAGGTTAGTTAAACATTTAAAGTACATATTGTTAAGTAAAAAGTTAAAAAAATAATAATTTATCATTTATTTGAAACAAAGTCCTAATAGTCTTTTCTAAATTTATTGCAAAAGTAGGTTAAAGTAGATATATATCGCGAAACAATGAAATCTTTTTATTACAAATTGGAATTAATTTCCGATTATTATTTATATTATATTAATTTATTATTTATCAAATCTTAAATCTAATTCTGGAAAAGGGAATTAAAATTAAAATTCAAAGTTCAAGTCGTTTTTATTTAGGATCTGAGAATTAAAATACTGACAGTAATTGCTTTTTGCTTATTGCACAATTCTTAATTTTTAATAAGCATAAATAAAGTTCATCGTAATACCTAATAAACGAAGTCGGTTGCAATAATTACTTCTGGACAAGCTTCGCACGAACATTCTCAGCTTAACAAAACGATATCAACATAGTTAAAAAAATTTAAAAAAAAACTATTATTATATGTATTCGTAATATCATTCATTTAATCACGGCTCTTAAAATTTCATTATGAAATACATTTGGTTCTTATGTATAATTCAAAAGTCTATTTGAATTAAATATAACTGATATATTAAGTTTTAAGAAATCACTCTAATTACAGGAAAATTTAAAAAGATTATCACAAGAAAACATTTTTATACAAAATAGAAATTGACCAACATTTTTTTGTACAATGATAATTTATAATATAGTTTGCTCAATTTCGAAAACCAAACTCAAAGTCGAGTTTCCAATTCCTGCCTTTGATTTCTTATGTAAAGCGCTCTCTGTCCACAAACGATATTTTTTCTCGGAATAAAATTGGATTTTCTATTCCAATCACTTTCAGACATTATTCCTGCATTCTCGTAATTGAGATTTTCGCGATCCTTCTTTAATTCCAAGCCTGGATGGATGATTTTATTAGATTTGGGAACGTCATAAATAACTGGAGGTGGCCTTTGATACAAGGAAGGACTTTTCTCAGGAAGAACCGACTTTTGAATTTCCTGCCGTTGAGAATAATTTTCTGAAGATCCACTCTAAGAAAATTATTAAAATTTAATTATACAGATTTAATTTGCGCACTAGATTTCTAGATTTTTTATAACTTTGAAACATGAAATAAATTTATAAGACTTGACTTGAAAAAATGGAATATTTTTAATTACAGAATTTAAAATAAGAATCTGATAATGCTTCGAGTTATTACAAGACAAAATTTTGATCGATATAATTTAATTTAATCGTACCTGAGGCTCCAGATTTTCTTCTTCGAGTGTGTGTAGAAAAGTCGGCGCGCTTTTCTTTCCCCCATAAAATGGATGAATGGATGCAATGCGACCAGAGGATCGGGTTTTCGGTCTAGAGGCAGCAATAATCGACGAAAAAGTCTTATCTTTTGATTTTTCTTCAGAGTCATTATTATAAGGTCCTGCTGCTCTGAGTAAGACAGGCATCATATCCCTTCTAAAAAGTCGCATTTCTTCCCCGAGGCTATCCTTTGGGCTCAAAATATTTCGCTTTCCTTTGGGAAGAACTGACTTTCGACGTCGTAATCCCATTAACGAAGTCAAAACACTTTTAAAAGACCTTTTTTCTTCCAAAGGTCCTGGGCGTCTTTAAAAGCCAGAATAATAAAGAGATTTTTATCGTATGAAAAACAAATTATTTATTTGAACGATTTAAATAACATTTTTAAATAATTAATAGGGTGGGTTGACAAAAAAAATGGATCTAAAAATAAATTTAAAAAATTCGTAATTTTCAGAGTTTTTCAAAAATCTTTACAATTAATTTTTTTCGTTTACTACATAATGATAATATCCCCAATTTTCAGAATTTTCGTAAGATTTCAATATTTTCACCTTTTGTAGGACCATATCTCGTTTTTATAAACCTCAAAAAGCTAAAATAATTCTTAAAAGCTTTGCAAAGTATCGTACTTTTTTGAGTATATACATAGAAACTTTCTGACACTCAAAATTTACTTTTAAAAATTGAGAAGATTTTAACAATTAAAACGGTCCCAAAAAATAAAATTAATGATATTGTAAAATTGCCGACACAGGGAAATGCGCGAAATATAAAACTCCCGAATCTAAACAATTAAAAACTTGTTAAATAATAAAATAAAATACTTCTATTTGATAAACATTTCTTTTATTTGATTATTTATTATTAAAACTATTATTTAATTGGTTAGATTCGGGATTTTTATAATTCGGGAATCAACCTGTGTTGGCAATTTCATAGTGTCGGATGTTTTACAATATCGGCATTTTTATTCTAAGAATTATCTTTTATCGGAAATATTCAAATTCGATAATATTAGAAATAGTGGGGACTTTTATTCTTCGGGAAATTTCCAATTCGGGAGTTTTAAATTGTCGGGAATTTTTCAGTGACGGGAGTCACTTTTGCAAAAATCCGCTCATTTGAATTTTTTTTCGCAATCTATATATTCCCAATTTTTCAAAATCTTGCAAGATTTCCATATTTTCAATTTTTCTAGAAGAAAATCAAGATTATTCTAACATTTAGGTAGAAACGGTTTAGAAAAATGAGATTTGTCCTATAAAAACTAAAAAGATGGAAATCTAACAAGATTTTTAAAAATCGGTCATTTTATGTAGATGACGAACAAAAATTAATATTAGCGAGTTTAAAAAAACTGAGAGAATTACTAATTTTTTTATCTTCATTTGATTCAGGGCCAGGCCATTTTAATTTCCAATTTTATGTTTTTTTCGACCCACTTGAATAATCAAAATAAAAAACAAAATTATTACCTCAAGCTGTTCTTTTTATTTTTTGGCTCCAAATAAATTACATCAGGAGGATTGATGGGCTTCTCAGGTCGAAAATAAAAATCAGTATTATCATTTGACTGATTTAAGTTCTGATTAAAATCGTATTTTTTGGCATCACAGTAGGTCTCTTCTTTTATACGTGGAAGATCTTTAGTGGGACTGCAAATAAAAAGACAAAATAAACATGTAGGTATGTAGTCATGAACATTTGGAAATACACTATTATTTAATTGTATTATTTTCCTTACCCATAATAGTCCACTTTCTCTTGAAAAATGTCATTTTGGTTTGAATCATGGAAATTTCTTATGGAGCAGATTTTCATAAATTCTTCGGCTTTTAATTCGTTTTCTGCCACTTCATCAAAAGCATCGATTTGTTTCTTTTTTTCCTCGTCATCTCCAATTGATTGACTCAAATTTTTAATATTTGTAGCATAATGGTCGTCAAAAAAGTCTGTTTTCTCCTCTGCAATAATAATGTGTAAAAATTTTAATACTGAATTTTAAAAAGAACACTATATTTTTTCAAACACTATTTTTAGTTATGCATTTTTAAAATAGTTAAAAAGATTATATATTATTCTATGTGTTAAGAAATGTTCTAGAATATTACAGAATATTTAAAAATGTTTTTGGATGTTTTGAAAAGGATCTAAACATCAGGGGAGAGTTAAAATGCTAAAATTAATCGAATCGTTTGAGCGCAGGGGGAAAAAGTAGTGGGTTGTTATCCGAAAAAAGCAAAACAAAACATTTTTGAAATTAGTTAATATCTTCTGTTCTCTCCTTTAACTTGAAAAATAAAATTCCTATTGGTTTAAAAATGGTGTGCAATTTTTTATATGCAGAGTTTGTGCTAGTGAACAATATAAGTATAATATTATAAATTAAAAAAAATGCTCAATTTATAATTGTTTGAAAATTTGCAAAAAACATGTTTTTTTAATTGAGTGATATGCACAATTTTTGGAAAAAGGTGAATATGTTGAACCTGAAATTTCTTTAGCTTGAATCGAGGGGTTCAAAACTCCACCGATGGAGTGTACACTGACTTCAAGTGATTTCATGTGAATTCAAATGAGTTCAAGCCAGTGACTTCAGCGAAGGTGTACACCTGACTTCACGAGTTTTTAACCCCTCGACTTGAACAAAAAAAACATGTTATTATTTTGCTGTTTCGGGAGAAAAAAACTTATATTAATGATTAAAGCGTTCCAAAATCGCGAAAAAATCCAACATTCCAGAATCATAAAAAAAATTTTTTTTTAAATAAAAAATAATAACATGTTTCTTTTGTTCAAGTTAAAAAATGTGAGGTTCGACATACTTAACTTTTTCTAAATAAAAAAAACATGTTTTCTGCACATTTGAAAAGAATTCTAAGCACAGCAAACAATTTTTTTCATTTTCTTATCTTTTATTATTGTGTCGTAACAAAAACTGTACATATAAAAAATTCACAATAATTTGAAGGGCGGCAGTACAGAACTAGATAACCAACAAAATCGTAATTTTTCAGGAGAGCAAAAAAAAAACATTCTGTAAAATCTAAATCACCATTTAAAAATAAGACAAAGGTCCACTTCTGAGATGATGTGTGATTTGATTACAAAAAGTTATCCAGTTTCAAGGAAATAGATGTGTCAGTTGACAATCTCAAAGTTACACTAGGCACAAATTGGAACAGGCCCGGCTGCGGATTGCGATAAAAATGTAATCTTCAGTTCAAATAAAAAATAAATACTTAATGCCGAGATATAAGTTTCTGAATGAGGGCAAAAAAGTTTTGATCTAAAAAATTTAGCAAACTCCGAGTAAATCGTCCACGAATTTTCAGGTAACACTTTCACAGGTTTTGAAAATTGGTTTTCATTAGCGATTGAAAATCTAATTTTCAATTTTTCACAAAAATAAAAACTTGCTCCCGAGATATGAAGAAGCTATACATAAGAATAAAAAATGTTTCATACAAATAAATTATTCTATTCTGTAATACTCAGTGGAGGATTATGTTGACCCTCGATGGAAATAATCGTTTATAATATTGGATGCTAATTTTGGCTTTAGGGTCAGAATAAATAATTCAATTAATTTTTAATTCAACCAAACGTTTCGGCGCACAATGGTGGCCCTCATCAGTGGTTAATTTTTATTCTGGAAAAAACACTTACAAACAAATATTTATCAGGGACGCAGTGTTATAATCTAGTTTAAATAAGGAAATTACAGTGAAACTTCCATGATTCGAAGTAGCACGGAAAGCCGAAAAAATTCGAATTATGGAAATTTCGAATTATCGAAAAATTCAGTTTTCAGGCGATAACGTAATAAATAACAAAATAAGTAATAATAATATTATAAATATGCGATACTAATATATAATATAATAATAGAAATGAATAATAGCAAAAATAAATAATAATAATCAGCTTCAGGCTTCAGACGGAAAATTTAGATTGAGTCGCTTTTAACATTAACTCCTACTTCCTACTACTTTTGAAAACATACTGGACAAAACAGTCAATTTTGATTGGCTTTAACCATCTTATAGATGGGGTATACATATTTTTTGATTTTCTAAAATGTAAGTTCTTGTACTTCGAATTATGGAAACTATAAATCGAGCTATAAACTCTCTCGGGACATCCAATTTGTTTCGAAATAGCGAAAACTTCAGCAGGGACCGAAACAAAACTTCAAATGATAGAAAATTCGAATTAACGACGGTTCAAATTATGGAAGTTTCACTGTATTTCAAATTCGGGTTAGTACAGTCTTAAATGTCTTTGGTAATGTTTGCACAAAATTAAAAATGTGTGTTGCCCTTACAATAATTAGACAATTAATTGAATTATTTATTCTGACCCTAAAGGCAAAATTAACATTCAATATTATAAACGATTATTCTATTCTGTTCCGAGAAAATCAAAAACGATAATTTCAAGTATTATCGTAAAGGGAAGAAAACAATTATTACTAAAGCTAAAATACGTTGAAATTGTAACTAAAATTCAAATCAAATTGTTATTTATTAGTATAATAAGACATGAGAATTCGAACAAATCTTGTTATCACAACGTGTATTTGATTTAAAAAAAATTGTTATGCAATAAACCCATTTCCGAACAAATGCTTACATTTAAAATATAAAATTCAGAATAAATCGAAATTTGAATTCTTTTGTAACGCCTAACATTCAAATTGAATGGCTGAATGAAAACATTTATCAAATTAATTTTCAACCGAACAGTTTAATTTTCAACAACAACAAATATTAATTATCAACCAAACAGTTGCATTTACAACGAAAGGGACGATATTTCAACAAAATAGTTGAATTTTTAACCAAATAGTTAAAGTTGTAACCAAACCAAACCGTTCCATTCTTAACCTACAAATATGATTCTTCAATAAATTAGTGGAATTCTTAAACACGAATTTTCTATCGAAAAAGAGGAATGTTCAACAAAACAGTACAAATTTTGAAAAAAAAAGATTCAACTTTCAACGAAAATGATGAATCTTCAACCAAAAAATGCATTTTTAACAAAGAAGATAAACTTTCAACCAAGTAGTTAAATTTTCAATCAAAACAGGTTAATTTTCTACGAAAAATATAATAATTGAGATTTCAACTCAAAAAGATTTTAATTTTAAATCAAAAACAGATTCAACAACAAGAAAACGAATTTTCAACTAAATAGTTGAAACCTCAACCAAAATAGATTAATTTTTAGGAAGTGTCTACGCGTACCGAAAAAATCCAGCTATACTCCAGCTATTCGTACCGAAATTACGGTACAAATAGCCCCTATTCCAGCTCCCCCTATTCGTACCGAAAAAATGTGGCTACTTGTAGACACGGCCTAATTTTTAACCAAACAATTTCACTTTCAACCAAAAAATATCAGGTTTCTACAAAAAGAGACGAATTTTCAACCAAGAAAGATTTGTCATTTTAGAGAGAGAAAAAATGTCAACCAAAAAGTTAATGTTCAACCAAATAGTGGAAATTTCTACAAAAATAATAAAAATGTTAACCCAAAAAGACGGATTTTTAACAAAAAAGTGGAATTTTTAGCCCAAAAGGACGGATTTTCTACAAAACAGTTTAAATTTCCATCCATAAATATTAATTTTCAATAAAAAAGTTAATTTTCAACCAAATAATTAAAATGCAAACTAAAAAAAATCAATTTTCAATTTTAAAAATATCGAATTTTCAACAATATAATTAAATGTTCAAACAAATAGGTGGATTTTCAACTAATAAAATGCAATTTTTTTAAAGTAGCTCAACTTTTTAATTTTTAAATTAATTTTTAACCCAAATAAAAATTAATTTGCAACAAAATAGTTAAATCTTGAAACAAAAAGTAGATTTTCTAACCAAAAGAGATGAATTCTCTACCAAAAATATAATAATAGACTTTTCAATTTAAAAGAATGAACTTTCAACGAAAAATAGTTGGATTTTCTTATTAGTTTATATTAATTCAGTTCACATTTAAGCGAAAAAAGCACTAATTTCCATTTTTTCAGGTATTTCAAAAAATTATTTTTCACATTTATATTTTCCATATGCCCTACGGCCTACGGGCGGCAGTGTGATGTAGGTTTTGAACGGTCCCAAAATAAAAAAATCTTACCTGTGTCTTTAAAAACTAAAGCACTTTTTGCCGGAGTCCTTATGTAACATTTCGTCAAAAATTCTGCATCTGCAGTACAATGGCCACTTCGATGATCTTTTCTATTCTCCAAATTGGCAACGAGTTTCCTCACAAAATTGCGTGATTTCGAGGTCGAAGGTGATTTTGCTGAAGCCTCAAAACCTTCTTTAAATTCCCGAATCACTTCTGGAGGCAAATAAGCTTTGGCCACTTTTAAATCCTTCACGTTATATGTTCGAAAACGATGATCCTCTTGTAAATCCTGCATTGCCTTTGATTCAATTTGATTGTCTCCGATTATATTCGAAATTGATTTTGGACGAGGACTAAAAAATGCTGGTAACATTCTGCAATTCAGCTGCTTTCTTTAAATTAAACAAAAAATTTAATTTTTATTTTTAATTCCTTTCTAAATATTAGATATACTTTTATATAATTTTACCAAATTTTTGAAATTTAAAGAAACTTTTAGAATGTGATCATCACACAAGTTTAAAAAAAACAAAGACAATCTTTGTGAAAGAAAAATTTACGTTTTGAACAAAATTGAAGATTATAATTAAATTTTAACGTAATGTAATTTTATTTGAAATCTAAGTTTTTTGACTGAAATCGTTACAATCGGTCGGACGAAAAATTATTATTCGAGCGCGAAACTGCGACCAAAACGTCAACGTCAACTGAAGATCAAGAAAGTAAACATCGAAGTTGAAGCACCTCTCTATTGACATTCCAGGTATGAAATTAATTGCGCATGACTCAAGAGTTTTGATTTCAATATTATGAAATCAAGATGAAATTATGATATTATTATTCTTATGGCCAAACCTCTAAACAAAAATTCTCATTAATAATATTTTTCTTTTGTAATTTGTATAATTATTGTACAATAGGATTTCTTTTTCTATTGAAAAAATATACTAGACATGAGATAATTAAAATATAATCAATACAAAATACCTTATAATAATTGATCAAAAATTCTCTAAATATTTCAAAAATAAATTTGTTATGAAATTATAATGTATAAAACTGAATTTGGTAATTGTTCAAATAAAAATTATCACTGGTCCAAACTTCGATATTACATGAAATAAAAATTAATTCGTCTGGTCCACAAAATCTAATGTTGGGCGGGTCAACAAATCTTGTAAATTTTTAATTACTTCTAGATAAAAGATTCAAAAATTGTCATGACAAAATGCAATACCTCTTTTAAGCATTACAAAACTCGTTTGCATTTATTCCTGAAAATTGTTTAATCTTTCAATATAAGTCATCAAAATTATATACTAATTTTGGACCTGTCGAAGATGTTCCTGACTATATTTTGTACATTTTACTCAAATTATTGTTCTCATTTTCTGTGTAGTTATACTCTCTTTGAATCTGATATTTAACTACGATATTCTTGGAAATGAAAAAGTAGACAACCCACTCTCAAACGTCTCAATTAAATGTTCAAAACCCCCTAAAAAAAGAGGAAAGAAAAAGAAGGCAGACTCCAAATTCCCTTCCTTTTTACATTCTCATTCTAATGAGAAGGTATTGGTTTTATGTAAAATTTGACATAGTCGGTTTTCATCAAATCTCCACGTTTTGAGACCCCCTGAGCTAGAAAAAACGATTTTTACGAAGGTGTCTGTCTGTCTGTAGTCTGTATGTCTGTCTGTCTGTAGCCACGATAACTTTCGAAAAAATGATCAGAT
>CAKNYM010051391.1:218678-230793 GCA_932195095.1 Andricus curvator | reverse complement strand
GTAGACAAAAGCAGATTGTAGTAGACGACAGTAGACGTCAGCAGATGGTAGTAGACGACAGTAGACAAAAGTAGATGACAGTCGACGAAAGTAGTTGACAGTAGACGAAAGTAGTTGAGAGTAGACCACAGGAGATGACAGTAGACGAAAGTGGACGTCAGTAGATGACAGTAGACAACAGTAGACGAAAGTAGTTGACAGTAGACCACAGTAGATGACAGTAGACGTCAGTAGATGACAGTAGGCGACAGTAGAGAACAGTAGACGACTGTTGATGATGCTGATTTACGAAGAAGAGGAATTTTCTACGAGATGGAATCGTATATATATACTAGGGTCCTCTCCATATGCCACATAGCCTAGTTTGATTTCCTGATTTCGCCTTTTCCACCTCCTGCCCCACCCGCGCAAAAATTGTTTACGACATATATAAGCGGCCGCTATTTACTATCTCACTCGACAACCATTTGAAATCGGAAAAAAACACTTATTTATTTAACAATCAAGTTTCATTCGAATGTCCTGGTATATTTTCTGGTCGACTTGAATGTTAGAGAACAAATAGCGGCATTTGAAAAATTATATCAATATGCTCGCATACTTTCTGAAAAAAACAGATCTTTATTCCTCAAACTTGATCTCTTCCTAGGTTTCAATTATTGCACACACTGACATGCTGGATTCATGTGATATTGCTTTTCGATTTTTTTAATAATCAACCAAATTCAATTTTTTTCTAAACTCTTTTAATTTTTCATACACTACATTTTAATTATAGGAAAAATATTGGACAAATAAATAAAAGTTTGAAAAGTAATTTCAATTTCCAAAATCATTATTATTTTCTTTGGAAAATAAATCTGTATAGGTGATTTAAAAAAATATAGTTCGTAGATTCTCCAGCTTTTTAGGATTATTTCAAATCTATTCACTGAATATAATTGATAAATATCAAAAGTATCTTGGAATAGAATTCAAGCGACATAGTTTGAAAAAGATTTATTTTTGTAAACTAACAATTTATACAAAGAGTAGAAAATTCCTGTGAAATTTCAAACTGATTTTTTACCTGATAAAATAAATTTTAAGAGAAAATTGACAAAGATTTTCAAACATTTTGAATTATTTTTTGAAAGTTCGAAAAATAATATGAATGATTTTAAAGCCAAATTTTTCAATTATCAAGATTACAAAATTTTATAAAAAATTCCATCAAGATTTAAAGATATGTAAAAGTTTTAAAAAGATTCAAAATTATTTTAAACTTGAAAGCATTTCAAAGAAGTAAGAAAAAAACATACATTTTTAAATATTGGGAAATGAAAATTTTGAAGCATCTTTAAGATTTTGCAAGATTTCCCGATTATAACAAAATTTCCTAAAATTCCTGGGAAAAAGACTGATTTTTTATTTTGAAAAATTAATTTTAAAAGAGAAAGGACAAATATTTCTAAACCTTTTAAACTATTTCCCAAAAATTCAGAAAAGAATGTGGCCGATTTTGAAGAAAAAATTTTCAATTATCAAGATTAAAAAGACTTATAAAAAATTCGAGTAAGTTTGAGTCACATTCAACAGTTTTAAAATAATTAAAAATTAATTTTAAATTTGAAATAATTTCAGAAAATTAAAAAAAGTTTTTTTTGAATATTTGGAAATAAAAATGTTGAAGCTTTTTGAATATTTTGAAAGGTTTTACGATAATAACCAAATTTTCTTGAAATCCATGGGAAAATTTACATCGATTTTTCATTTTGACACATTCATTTTAAAACAATATTTAAAAAGATTTTAAAAGAATTTCCAAATTTTGTCACAACAGAATCTGGAAGTTTTAAGGCAATTTTGTTAATTTTTTGTTAATTTTGAGAAAAAAATTGGAAAATTCAAATAAATTGATTAAAGTAATTAATTAAATTTAAAACAAAATGTAAATTTGGGAAGATTTCGAAAAAAATTTTGAAGCTTTTTAATATGTTTGAGAGGCTTTAAGAAAATAAAAAACTTTCCTTGCGATTCCTGGGGAAATTTTGAAAGACTTTTTATTCTGAAATATTAATTTTTAAAGAAAATTTAAAAAGGTATCCAAACGCTTTGAAAGATATCTACCAATTTTGAAAATATCTCGAAGATTTAACGGAAATTTTTTTAATTTTCAAAGATTTTTCAAAATTTTAGAAATATTTCGTCAGTTTAAAATATATTTATCTTCCCAACTTTTATAAAAAATTTCATCAAGATTTAAAGATATTCAAAAGTTTTAAAAAGATTCGAAATTAATTTAAACTTGAAAGAATTTCAAAGAAGATAGAAAAAACATATATTTTTGAATATTGGAAAATGAAGATTTTGAAGCATCTTAAAGATTTTGAAAGATTTCCCGATTATACAAAAATTTCTAAAAATTCGTGGATTTTAAAAAGATTAAAAATTAATTGCAAATTTGAAAAAATTTCGAAATAGTTAAAAAAAAAAACTTTTTGAATATTTGGAAATAAAAATTTCGAAGCTTTTTAAAGATTTTTAAAGGTTTTACGATAATAAAAAAATTTCCTTGAAATTCATGGGAAAATTTAAATCGATTTTTTATTTTAAAACATTAACTTTAAGACATTATTTTAAAATATTTTAAAAGATTTCCAAAATTTGCATAACAGAATCTTGAAGTTTTAAGGCAATTTTGTTAATTTTTCAGAATTTTTAGAAATAAAATTAGAAAAATTCAAATAAGTTAATTAAATTTGAAAGAAAATGTAAATTTTGGAAGATTTCGAAAAAAATTTGGAAGCTTTTTAATATGTTTGAGAGGCATTAAGAAAATAAAAAACTTTTCTTGAGATTCCTGAGGAAATTTTGAATGACTTTTTATTCTGAAATATTAATTTTTAAAGAGAATTTAAAAAGGCATCCAAACACTTTAAAAGATATCTACCAATTTTTAAAATATCTCGAAGTTCTAACGGACATTTTTTTAATTTTCAAATTTTTTTCTTGGTTCAGGATACAGCTATTTTGTTGAAACTTTGTCTTTTTTGGATAAATTAAACTGTTTTTCATTTGAAATCAAAATCTTTCTTGGTTGAAATATCTTTTATGTATTTTATTTTTCGTTAAGAATATCGTTAAAAAGTATAAATTCTTATACATCTTATAAATTCTTAAACATCTTGCCTAATTATGAAAAGTATTGTGTTCAAACAAAGAAAGGTCAATATTTTTGAATTTGAGACAACATACGAAACGTTTAGTATTTCACAATATGATCTACGTATTGTCCTAATAGAGTTAAAAATTTGAAACAATTGCGTCGTTTTATTAAATTTTTTTAAAATATTTTTCACGTTTTCCATTTCAATAACCTTTTTTGAATTATAGTTAATAATAATTATTATGTACAATCCTAAGTAAATTTATTTATTTGTATCAAGCAATTAGTTGCTTTCCACTACTGAATTAGGAGGTACCTCGACTAATCGAATTAGTTTTTTTCGATCTAATTTAGGGAAACAATTTTGTTATTAAACATTTTATTGCACCTTATGTAGTTCTTCCAAAAAAAATTATTTTTTATTTTCAATGTTATTTTTCACGATTAAGACAAAGACTACGAGTCCTTTCAAAAAATAATTATAACAAATTTGTGGATCTTCTTTGGTTGATTCATTTCTTTCCGTACCTTGTGTAGTTTTTCCAAAAAATTTATTTCTTTCTTTTTTGCTTTTTAATCTTATATTTTACGATTAAAAAAAAGTACGCGTATTATCAAAAAATAATTCAGAACTTATTTGTAGATCTTCTGTGGTTGAATAACTTTTGTGCATTCATTTTTTTGGCAACTCGTGTAATTTTCAAAATTTTAAGTTTTGTATTTTTAATGTTATTTTTCAAGATTAAAACAAAAACTACGCCTTCTATAAAAAAATGATTAATAGCAAATTTGCAGACCATTTCGGTGTGAACAATTGTTATTTATCCTTTTTTCGTATCTTGCATAATTTTTCCTCAAAATGGAATTTATTATTTTTCATTAACTCACATATTAGATTTCTGATTAATTAGATGAAGAATTCAGTAAGTTGCAAACATCGCATTATTATATAAATTAGCATTTTTTTCAATAGAATAAATCTTTCCGAAATTGGCTTGTTAAAAATCCATTTTTTAAAAGATTAATCATTTTAGTTAAACATTCATCTCTTCAATTGAAAATTTGAACAGTTTGTTGAAAAATCGATTTTTTCTAGGAAATTAATCTTCTTAGTTGAAAATTCAACTGTTTGGTAGAAAATTAACTTTTTTTTATGAAAGTTCATATTTTCGGGTTCAAAAATGTAGCTGCTTTATAGAAAAATTGTCTTTTTGGTCTAAAGATTCAAAAATTTGGTTGAAAATTCATGTATTTTGTTAAAAAATTGTTTGTTTTTTTTTGGTAGAAAATTAAACTTTTTGGTGGAGAATTCATATTTTGTGTTGAGGCTTTAACTATTTTGAAAAATCCATCTTTTGGTCAACTTCAACTGGTTGTAAATTTTATTTTTTTTTTGGTTGAATATTAAATTTTATGGAACAAATTCACGAATTTTTCAGATTACATCTTTGCTAAAAATCATAAAATGTACTCAACTTTTTTGTATCATACATAATTATTTTTAAAGGTTTTCTAAAGATGTTCTGCAAATCTTATTTGAACAAAATACTCTTCTTTCAAGTTAATAATCCGATTTTTGGTTTCTTAATAAATGTATGTAAAAATTTGTTGTTGTAAGTTTACGATTTGTGTCATTTTTCAGTAAGAAAATGAAATAAATCAATTATTTAAAAATCCAAATTTAGCTATATCTTTCCCTGACTTTTCCCTGACCAAGTTTTAATTTTCCCTCAAAAATATAAATTTTGATCGAGAAAGGAAGATTTACATTTTCACTTCAAAAAATCAATTTTCAAACAAGAAAAAGAAAATTTACAAAAAGATAGTTAAATTTTCAACCAGAGTGATGAATCTTTGATAAAAAAAATTAATTCTCAATGAAAACTGTAAAACTTGATATTACCACAAACAAATATTTTGATTTTGAATAAAATACAGTTGAATCAAACCAAAAAATACGAATTTTCAACAAATTATTTGAATCCTTAATCAAAACAGACTAATTTCCAAACCAAAAAGAGGAATGATCAACTCAAAAAAGACGAGTTTTCAACAAACTAAGTGAATTTTCAATTAAAAAAGATCAATTTTCTATAAAAAAATTCAATAGCTTCATTTATAGTAAAAAAAAAGAATTTTCAAGAAAGTAGTTAAATTTTTTACCAATCAGTTGAATTTTCCACCCGAAAATTACATTTTGTACCAGAATTGACAAATTTATAACTGAAAAAGATAAAATTTCAAACAAAAAAAGAATAGTTTCATTTCTAGTTAGAGAAATAAGTTTTGAACTAAATAAAATAAATTTTCAACAAAACACTTAAATTTTCAACCAAAAAGATAATTTTCTACCAAAAAAAGATTATTTTTTGATAAAATACATGAATTCCCAAACAAATATTCGAATCTTTGAAGGAATTTTCAATCTAATGGTAAAATTTTCAACTGAAGAACTGAATTTTCAACCAAATAGTTGAATTTTTCCAAAAACCAAAAATGAAATAGGTGAATTTTCAATTAAAAAATTAGTTTGCAAACTAAATGAATGAATTTTTAACCAAAAAAGATTGATTTTCGACCACAAAAGATTAAATTTAAACAAAATGAATATGTAAATTTTGAAGCAAAAAGGTGAATTAGTTACAAAAAAGATTAATTTTCTATCACAAAAGACAAAGTTTCAACAGAATACGGATGTTTTAAATTAAATAGCTGAATTTTCAACTGAAGAAGATAAATGTTCATTAAAACATGGGATATGTTATTATGTTAATACAAACTATATACTCTTTCAGTTTAAAAAAAAAGTAGTTTACAAACAAAATGTTAAAACAATTGTTAAATTCAGAACAAAAAACAATGTTTTTCAAATAAAATGATAAATCATCACCACAAAAAATGAGTTTTTAAGAAAGTAGTTTCACTTTCAACTAAATAGTTGAAATTCATAATAATTATTCAAACGTAAATAATAGAATGAAAATATAAAAAATGGTTATTTTTCATGTGTTGTACTTAAATTTTTCTCGGTTTCATCATGGACATAAATCTAACATTTTTTTACTTTTGAACTTTAAAAATGAAATTTTAATACACAAATAAAATAATGTAATACATTTATGTGATAAATATGTCCAGTTAACGTGTAAATGGAACCTTCCCGTGGAGAAATTGCCCAATTTGATCCTGATTCCCGACGTGGCCCCGATCGGGTTAGCCCAATGTGGCCCTGATCATGGCTACTGTTGTGGTCCTGGTCGGGCCACATCGGGCTACCCTCTGTTAATTCATTGTTAGTTGAAAAATTAGAATTTCAATAAACTTTGTTTCTGTATATAAAAATATTCATACAAGATTTTATAACCGCGTAACCAGAGTATAATTTGGAAGTTGACTGAAAATGGAGTAACCTACAACCTGCTTCAAAAAGATAAGTTTTTCTTCATTTTATACCAATTCATATTAATTTCTGCTGAAGTGAAATTTTTCTTCATGTAATGATAGAATTGGGGTTGGGGGGGGGGGGTAAATCGTTGAAGATATTTTGAGGTGTTGGAAAACTCGAAAATTAAACTGATGGCGTCTCCCTTCACGCCTTATTTCCAAAGATTCCTAAATGCATTTTTAAACTCTCCCAATAAAAATTATAATATTGCAGTTCAATTAATATAACTATTTTAATATTTCAAGCAGGAGAAAATTTAATGTATGTCTATATATAACTCTTTTTCAAACCTAAAGAGCCTATTTGAAGAAAATAATAACGCTTCAAGAAATTTCAAAGATTTTCAAATATTTTACGATTTTTTCCGCTCTCCATTAGTAGGAATTTTCAATTGATTTTTGATGGCTTCGAAGGAATTTCAAAATTTTCAAGAAATCCTCACATGTTAAAGCTTTTCGCAAATTGCCAGGGATTAAAAATTATAATATTGCATGGACGCGTCGTTTTCAAAGACTCCTAAATGCATCTTAAATTCTCCCTAAAACTTATAATATTGCAGTTCAATTATTATAACTATTTTAATATTTTAACCAGGAGCGAATTTCATCTATATCTATATATAACTCTTTTTCAAACCTAGAGAGCCTGTTTGAAGAAAATATTAACGCTTGAGGAAATCTCAAAGATTTTCAAATATTTTAGGATTTTTTCCGCCCTCTATTCGTGGTAATTTTCAATTGATTTCAATGTTTTCCGAAAGCATCTACAAATATTTCAAGACACTCAATTCTTCCAACGGTCGAAAGTGAGGCGCACTTGTAACATGACTCTCAGGATGCAACTCTTTGTCCAAATAAAAAAAAAGAGAACTCAGTCTGACTTCAGTGTCTCATGAAGCGAGTCGACTTTTCGAAATAGGGAAGGAAGAAAATATGGAATTTTACAGTTTGATTATTTTTCAATAAACTTTGTTTCTGTATATAAAAATATTCATACAAGATTTTATAACCGCGTAACCAGCGTATAATTTGGAAGTTGACTGAAAATGGAGTAACCTACAACCTGCTTCAAAAAGATAAGTTTTTCTTCATTTTATACCAATTCATATTAATTTCTGCTGAAGTGAAATTTTTCTTCATGTAATGATAGAATTGGGGTTGGGGGGGGGGGGTAAATCGTTGAAGATATTTTGAGGTGTTGGAAAACTCGAAAATTAAACTGATGGCGTCTCCCTTCACGCCTTATTTTGAAAGATTCCTAAATGCATTTTTAAACTCTCCCAATAAAGATTATAATATTGCAGTTCAATTAATATAACTATTTTAATATTTCAAGCAGGAGAAAATTTAATGTATGTCTATGTATATATAACTCTTTTTCAAACCTAAAGAGCCTATTTGAAGAAAATAATAACGCTTCAGGAAATTTCAAAGATTTTCAAATATTTTACGATTTTTTCCGCTCTCCATTAGTAGGAATTTTCAATTGATTTTTGATGGCTTCGAAGGAATTTCAAAATTTTCAAGAAATCCTCACATGTTAAAGCTTTTCGCAAATTGCCAGGGATTAAAAATTATAATATTGCATTGACGCGTCGTTTTCAAAGACTCCTAAATGCATCTTAAATTCTCCCTAAAACTTATAATATTGCAGTTCAATTATTATAACTATTTTAATATTTCAACCAGAAGCAAATTTCATCTATATCTATATATAACTCTTTTTCAAATTAAAAAAAAAAAAAGACTTATTGGCTCCTGTTTTAGAGGTAGGCCAGTATTCGGCTTTGGGCACATATTAACTCCTATCAAATACAACGCTGCTGAAGGCTGGTAACCTTCTCAGCATAAATCACCAACCAATTGAGACTCTCGGTTTCCTTTCTCTGGCCTCACATCCACCCCCCCCCCCCCACGCAGCAACAGAAGTATTGGTGGGACTGACGTTACCAGCGTGTCTACCCTACCTGGAAAACCTGGAAAACCTGGAATTGTCAGGGAATTTTTATATACCTGGAAAAACCTGGAAATGTCAGGGATTTTTTTTTTAAGTCAGGGAATTTTTTGGAGAGGATGCTTAATTTTTTTTTAATTGCAATATTGAATTGAATAACAATGATTCTTTATTTGTAAAAGTGGTTTTATATTACTGTATCGAACTATTTTATTGAAAAATCGTTTTTTTTTTTGTTTGAAATCAATTTTTTAAACTGAAATTTAACTATTCTGTTTTTGGTTGAAAATTGGTTGGTTTTCGTTGAAAATTCGTGCAGTTTGTTGAAAATTCGTTCTTTTCTGGTTGAAATATCAACTACTACATTTTTCGTCCCGAATCCATCTTTTCTGAATGAAGATTTAATTACTTGGCTGAGAGTTACTCTTTTGTTAAAAATTAATTTGTTGTTGTTAAAGATTCATTTTAAATGAAAGTTCATCTCCTTGGTTGAAAAATGAGCTATTTTGTTAAAAATTCGTTTTTTATTTGGCTGAAAATTAATTTTTTGACTGAAAATTTAACTATTCTTGTTGCAACTTTAACTATGTTGTTGAAAATTTGTTTTTTTTTTCTGTTGAAAATTATTTTTTTTACTGAAAATGTAACTATTCAATATTTGGTTGAAAAATTATCTTTTTTAGTTGAAAATGTTGACTTTTTTGGTAGAAATTAATCTTCTGGATTGAAAATTAATCTTTTTGTTTGAAATTTAATGATTCTAGTTAAAGACTCATCATTTTAGTTGAAAATGCATGTTTTTAGTTTCAAATTCAACTATTCCAGTTGAAAATTCATCACTTTGTTTGAAAATGTTTTTTTTTTCTACCGTGAAATGCAACTATTCCAATTGGAAATTATATCCTTTCAGTTGAAAATTCACCTCTTTGGTTAAACGTTAATTTTTAACTGAAAATTTAAATATTCAATTCTTGGTTTAAAATTTATCTATTTTATTGAAAATTCATGTATTTTCTTGAAAATTCGTCTTCTTTAGTAAAAATTAATCTTCTTGGTTGAAAAATCATCTTTTGGGTCGAAAAATTAACTATTCCAGTTAAAGTATGATCATTTCAGTTGAAAATTCATGTATTTTTTTGAAAAATCGTCTTTGTGGTAGAAAATTCATCTTCTTGGTTGAAAAATTAAGTATTCCAGCTAAATATTCATAATTTTAGTTGAAAATTCATGTTTTTGCTTAAAAATAAAACTGCTTGGTTGGAAGTTAAATTAAATTTGTTTTAAAAATAAATCTGTTTTTTTTTTTTGAAAATTAATTTGTTTGACTGAAAATTTAACTGTTCCATTTTTGGTTGAAAACTTATATTTTTTAGTTCAAAATTCAGCTATTTGTTTGAAAATTGATCTTTTTGGTTGAAAATTCAACTATTTGGTTAAAAAATCATCTATCTTTTTGAAAATCCAAATTTTTACTGGAAAAGTTACGAATTTTAATCGGTTTAAATTGAATTTCTTATAGTGCCCACATTAATTTAATGATTAATTATGTTTTTATTATTATTTAATTATTTAATTAATTGATCGTGCTAAAATATTTAAGAATATCTTGTAATATTAATTGAATTCCTAGAAACTGAAAAAAAAACATTATTTATAATAAACTCGCGAAATTGTATACATATCCCGAGTCGATTTTTTAAAAATATGTGAAATATTTGAATGGCTCCATGCTATGAAAAATTATACCTGGAAAAAGCTTGAGATACCTGGAAAAAACCTGGAATTGTCAGGGAATTTTTCTCCAGGATTTGAGTAGACACCCTGGTTACAGATAGACTATCCACCGTACGACGAATAATCACTTAACTTGGACATGATTTCGGCTCGCAAAACAAATTTCGCGCATAAAGGTGTTAGTTGGGTGTACAATCTAAACATGAATAATACAAACAATAAAGTAGCCTCGGAATGGACTGAAACTTGGATCGACAAAATGCATACACACGGTAAACGTAAAGGTCGAATTTCAGGCGATGAATGGAGACTGGGTGTCTGGAATGCTAGAGGAGTGAATGACCTTAAAATAAGAGAACTACGAGAAACTATGCATGCAAGGAAACTAGATATTTTATGTGTACCTGAGACGAAGAAAAAGGGTTGCGAAAGTAGAAACATAGAAAATGGGGTGTTGAAAGGCGGTTTTGAAATATGGTCAGGAGTAGGTAGTGAATCAAATCGTAGTCAAGGGATCGGTTTAATTATGAATAAAAAAGCAAGAGAGCATCTCAAAGATCATGATTTTGTATCTCCCAGATTGTTGTGGGCTAGAATGAAGGTAGGAATCAGAAGGTTATTTATCATAGCGTGCTACGCCCCAGTTGACAGTGAGCCGCGAAAAGTCAAAGACGCTTTCTGGGACACTTTAAATGACACAATAAGTACTTGCGATCCAGGTGAAAGAATAATTCTGCTAGGAGATATGAACGGATGGGTCGGCGTTCAACGTCAGGATACAGATACAGAAAGGGTACTAGGTAAATTTGGGGATCCAAGAAAAAATTATAACGGGGAAAAATTAGTTAGCTTATGCTTAGAAAAGGGCCTATTTATTACCAATACTTGGTTTCGACATAAAATGATCCACACGTACACTTGGTGTAAAGGAAATAACCGCAGTGTAATTGACTTCGTTATTGCGGATGAAAGACTAAGAGAACTAGTCAAAGATACAAGAGTCATGAGGGGTTCCGAATGCAATACTGATCATTTTCTTTGAATCTCTAAAATAAACTTAGGCCGGGGATGGAAAAGAAAGAGAACAGAAAAAACGAAATAACTCGAATAAAGATTGAAAATTTACAGAAACCGGAAGTGCGAATAGAGTTTCAAAATAAGTTAAGCGAACGCATAGATAGGGCAACTTGGGAAGCGCTTACGAGCAATAAAGATATAGAGGGCGCGTGGGCTTTATTACGGGATATCATTGTTAAAACTGCAATTGAAGTGTGTGGTACGGCAGTGGTAGGAAGAAAGTCTGGTAATGCGTGGTGGAATGATGAAATTCAAGCAGCCCAGCAAGAAAAGAAAAAAGCGCACAAGAGAACATTAAACATGACAGGTCTTAGCGATGAGGAGAGAAATAGACTCAAAAATGATTACAAAGACAAAAAGAGGAAAATGAAACGACTAGTCAAGGAGAGTAAAGAAAAAATCAGAACAGAAGAAGAGAACAAAATACAGAACTACTTTCAAGGAATTATGAAACTATTATATAAACAGTTGAAGGAAAGTAAGAGTACAGAGTTTGCCAGCATGAGAAACAGCAAAGGTGAAATGCTATATGATATAGACGAGATAGTAGACGCTTTAAAAGACTCTTTTAAAGAACTATTAGGAGGTGAAGATATAGGACAACAAAACTGCGACATAGAACATAATGCATTAGAAAACTCAATTGAAAAAGTCTGTGTCACTGAGGTCCGAGACATAATTAAGAACTTGAAAAACGGTAAGGCTGCTGGCATAGACAGTATTAGTGCTGAAATGCTCAAATACGGTGGCGAGTACAT
>CAKNYM010051391.1:197668-218668 GCA_932195095.1 Andricus curvator | reverse complement strand
AAGTCCAAAGTGGATTTATGCCAGGAAGATCATGTACAGATCAGATATTTAGCCTAAGACAGATCACAGAAAAAAGCTTGAGAGTAGGAAAGAAAGTTTTCTGTGCATTTATTGACCTAGAAAAAGCATTTGACACGGTAAATAGAAGTAAACTTTGGGAAGTTCTTAAAGCATACGGAGTAAATGGAGGGCTCCTGCAAGCAATAAAAACAATATATACAGGTAGTAAAGCGAGCGTAAGGGTAAACGGGAAACTGAGTGACTGGTTCGATATTACGCAAGGCGTGAAACAAGGATGCGTTATGTCCTCGTGGCTATTTATCATATTCATGGATAAGTGTCTAAGAACTGCACTCTTCGACGAAGAAGGTGTAGATCTCCAAACAGTTAAGGTACGTGGGTTAGCTTTCGCAGATGACAAGATTGTTATGGCAGAATCAGTCGAGGACTTGCAAAGAATGTTGAATAAACTTCATACAAGCATGAAGGACATGGGACTCAAAATTAACGTAAATAAAACAAAAATCATGGTGTTTGAGGGAAAGAGTGAGAAAACAATGTGCAACATTGTCCTAAATGATGAGAGATTAGAACAAGTTGACAAGTACGTATATCTAGGTAGTCTATTCACTAACGACGGAAAAATAAATGGGGAGTTAGATAGGCGCATAAATAAGGGTAAACAGGTTATCGGTAGAGCAGGGTCCATCCTAACAAATAAAAACATATAAAAAAAAAGCTAAAATGGCCATACACAATTCTATATTCGTACCGACTGTACTATACGGTAGCGAGACATGGACATGTCAAGAAAAGGACAGGAGTAAAATTAACGCGATCGGCATGAAACCTCTGCGCATAATATGCGGGAAAACACTAATGGACAAAGTCCGAAACGAGACAATCCTCAAAGAATGTGGTGCAAAAGAGACAATAGTTGACACATGGGAAAGAAATCAGTTAAGATGGTTCGGACATCTTGAAAGAATGAAAGATGAACGACTGACCAAACAAGTGTATAAAGGTAAAGTAAATGGCAGAATGCCCAGAGGTAGACCGCCGAAAGAATGGTTAGAATCTGTAAATGAGACATTAATCCGTAGAGACATAAGAAGCCATAGAAACACAAGAGCTTGCATGAAAAAATGCATGGACGTGAAGGAAGCTAGAGTAGTATGCCAGGACAGAAAAGTGTGGCGACAAATAGTTTGTAAACAGAGTGACAGTAGAATGAATGACGCCTGAAACAAAGATCTTGGATACTAATGGGCCCAAGTGGAGAACCATACATAACAATTTTGTGAGGCTCTTCACTTGGGGTGATCGCTAGAGAGATTGATCAGCAACCTGGGTCGGAGCAGTGTTGCGGAGTAAACGTGTCATTTAAATAAATAACACGAGAATTCCAGATCAATCTAAAATATATATACCTAACACTTATATACCAATCCACCTCATACCTATATTCATACCTACCTTATACCTATATACCCATATGCACACTACTTTTTTTCTCCAACCGAGCAAGTCACGCCTACCCCGAAAGGGAAATGGCCTAATGGTATAATAATAATAAAACTTCTCATATGCAAAGAATATAAGTAAGGAGAAAAAACTAAAAAACGCTTAAATTCATTTGATCAAAATGTCTAAAAATGTATGTTTATGGACGCATTAAATTAGTTAATGGATATACAATTATCAAGTTAGTATTAATTATTGTAGGTATTTTTTTAATCTGTTTAGAGTTTATACTTATTTAGATTTGAATTTGCCGCGCTAATCTCGAATTAATTCGATTAGTCTTCCGTTTGATTATTTGGCAACGAACGGACGAAAGGAAGACAACCAGTGATGCCAATGTTGGCGCCTTTTTCTACTGCCCTTGCGTTTGGGCCGCGCACTGGTTGGCCGCAGTTGGCGCGCAATTCAAAATTTGAATTAAAAACAGTTCTTGTAATTTAAATAAATAATTATTGAAAAAAGCACAAAAATGTATATAAATTGTACAACTTCTGATTTTAGACATCTGAAATCAAATGTCTTGTGAAATATATATTTATTCTTTGGAAGTCAAAGAAAATAAACTGTTATTTAAAAAATATATGTGTTATAAATTTTGTTTCTTGTCTAAAATCAGAAGTTGTACATTTATATACATTCTTGTGCATTTTTCAATAATTATTTATTTAAATTACAAGAATTGTTTTTAATTCCAATTTTGAATTGCGCGCCAACTGCGGCCAACCATTGCGCGGCTCCCACGCAAGCGCAGTAGCAAAAGGCGCCAACATTGGCATCACTGAAGACAACTTTGTAAAAGTGACGAACAGTAAACAGATAAACCAGTAAATTCATGTGGATAAATCGCTTTCAATAATTCTCAATTCACCTCGTTAATCATTTACGCAAAGTTTTCAGACCGGGGTGAGGTGTTCATATCAAACTAGAATTATCCAGCTCTCTAAGATTTCCGACAGTGAACTTCGAGAAAGCGTCGACAACTTTTTGGCATTATAACCTCACTTTTTTATTCTTTGCTCCACGTGCCAAAAAACTTTTCAATCAAATTGTCGAATTTTCAAACAAAAAAGATTAAAGTTCAATCAAATATTAGAATTTACATGAAAAAACAAACAAATTTTTTAGAAAGCAGTTGATTCTTGATCAAAAAAGTTTATTTACATCCAAAAAAGCTAACTTTTCTACAATGAAAGCTCATTTTTCAACCAAAGACTAAATTTTCTAAGCTTAAAAGTCTAACATTATAGAAAACAGTGACTTTAAAATAAATAAATTTTTAACAAGCTAGTTGTATTATAATACAACTAGCTTGTTATTATCAACCAAAAATTTGAACTTTCAACAAACAAGAATAATTTTCTACCCAGAAAGACGACTTTTTAACAAATAATATGAATTTTCTACCAAATCGTTGAATTTCCAACCAATAAATTAAATTTTCAACAAACAAGATTAATTTTCTACCCAAAAAAACGACTTTTTAACCAAATTCTTAAATTTCCTACCAAATAGTCGAATTTTTATCTCATAAACTGAAAATGGAATAGTTAAATTTTCAGATAAAAACTCTCATAAAAAATTAACTTTGAGCATAAATACCAATTTTCAACAAAATTCTTACATTTTTAACCAAAAAGGATGAATTATTGACCAAGAAGATTAATGTTCTATCAAAAAAGATGAATTTTTAACAAAATACATGAATCTAACGACAAGTTTCAGAATATTTTTCAAAATATTTATATAATGTTTAATATTCCTAATTAATTGTTTACTTCTTTATTAAATAAATGATATTTTAATAATATTCTCATAAATAAAAATTAGAAGGGGCCTGTTCAGGGCCTGGTCGGGCCTTACTTATGGATACCCCAGTCAGGCCCTGATCGGATTAGGCGTTTCGTTTCGAGTCTGGCCCTAACTGGGATACCAGATTGGGGCCAGATCTGGTCCCGACCAGGGCCACTCTGAAATTTCTGCACGGGTTATAGAAAATTCGAATCAAATTCAACTAGTCGAATTTAATTCTTCGTTGATGAATAGTTCATCCGGAAATACCTCAAAAATATATTTTTCATGTTTTCTGAAAAGAAAAAAAATATTAAAAGCACGTTGTCGGATTATTACACACAGGGCGAGTTATGTTTTTTAATGAGAAAAATAATCTGCTAATTTGAAAGAATTTTAAGTAAGAAAAAATGATGAGATTCATATTGAGTTTACAGGAACTTTCTCAGTAGAATTGAAGCTTTGGCTGGAAAAAAAACACTAAAATTCAATCAAAAACTGTTAGATTTTCAACACTGTTTAAAATATTTTTTAAATAATTATTATTATTATTAATAATTCGATGAGTTGAGATTTTTGCTAATTCAGTAGTGGAAAACAACTTGTTGCTTGACGCAAATAAATGTACTTAGTAATGAATATAATAATTAAAGAAGGTTATAAAAATGGAAAACGTGAAAAATAGAAAAGTTTAACAGAATGATACGATGAAGTAACATTTTTAACTTTATTGAAACAATAAGAATTAGGTCATATTGTGAAATCGTGAACGTGACGTAGCCTATCTCTAATTTGAAAACATTGCTTTCTGATTGTTTGAACGGAGTAAAGAAAAATAAGAATAATTTTATAATAACAAGGTATCAATGCGTTCCAAATCAATTATACTAATTCAGAAACATCATGCGAAATTTCAATTATTTAGCAAACTTTGCAAAAAATGATGTACCTTGAATATAGATGAACCTCAGTATCTAAAGAAGTTTTTTTTTTTGAAAAATTTTTTCTCACGCAAAAGATACTTTATGACTTCTCTGAATAAAAATTGTTAAAACTTTACAAATTACTAGTTTAATTTTACCGTAGCAAAAAAACTAATTGCTAGATGCAATTAAATAAATTTGCTTAGTAATGTGTATTATAATTAAAAAAATATTATAAAAATGAAAAACTTGACAAATTGAAAAGTGTAATGAAATGAAGCGATGGTGCAACATTCTTAACTCTATTGAAATAAAAAGAAGGTCACACCGTAAAATTATAAGCGGGATCTAGCCTGCCAAAATTCAAAAACGTCGCCTTCTGATTGTTTGAGTATAGATAAGAAAAAATTCATTTGACTGAAAATGGAATAGTTAAATTTTCTACAAACAAAAAAATTTTTTTTTTAAATACATGAACTTTCAACCTAAGGTTTTAATTTTTAATGGAATTTTCAACCTATTACTTGAATTTTGAACCAAAGAGATTAATTTTTTACCTAAAAGAAAGGCAAATTTTCAACTCAATAGATAAATTTCCAACAAGAAAAGATCAACTTTCAGAAAAAATTGAATAGTGTCATTTTTAGTTAGAGAAATAAGTTTTTGAGCAAATAAAATATTTTTTCAACGAAATAATTCAATTTTCAACCAACCAAATAAATTTTCTACTGAAAAGAATAATTGTCTATAAATAACAAAAATTCGACGAAAAATGAAAAATTTAAGTTTTTAGTTCAAAACATTAATTTTCAATTAAAAGAAAAACTAATTTTCTACAAAAGAAATAAAATTTCAAATAAAAAGATTAATTTTTTACCAATCAAGAATCATTTTTAACAAAATACATTAATTTTCAAACAAATATTTCAATTTTTAATAGAATTTTCAACCAAAAAGGTTAATTTTCTACCAAAAAAGACAAATTTTCAAAAACATAGCTGAATTTCCAACAAAAACTAGGATAGTTTAATTTTCAGTTAGAGTAATAAGTTTTGAAGCAAAAAAATTGTTTTCTTACGAAATAGTCACATTTTCAAACAAACATGAATTTTCTATCAAAAAGATTAAATATCCCTGAAAAAAATTCCAACAAAATTTAATTAGATTTTTAGTTGAAAAATTAATTTTAAGTAAAGAAAACTAATTTTCAACCAAAGAAATGAAATTTCAATCAAAAAGGTGATTAATTTTCTACCAATCAAGAATCATTTTCAACTAAATACATGAATTTCAAACCAAATATTTTAATCTATTATAGACTGTTCAACCAGAAAGGTTAATTTTCTACCAAAAAAGACAAATTTTCAAAAAAATAGATGAGTTTCCAGCAAAAACTAGAATAGTTTAATTTCTAGTGAGAGTAATATGTTTTAAAGCAAAAAATAAAAAAAAATTTAACGAAATAGTCCAATTTTGAACCAAAGAAATGAATTTTCTACTGAAAAAGATTAATTTTCTACCAAAAAAGAATAATTTTTAACAAAATACATAAATTAGTAACCAAATATTTTAATTTTCAGTCGAATTTTCAACGTAATAGTTGAATTTTCAACCAAGTAAATGAATTTTCTCCTGGAAAGATTAATTGTCTATAAATAAAAAAAATTCGACAAAATGTGGAAATCTTGAATTTTTAGTTCAAAAAATTAATTTTCAATACAAAAAAAACTACTTTTCTACAAAAGAAATAAAATTTCAAATAAAAAGATTATTGGTGGGTTTCCTATCACCACTACGTAGCGCGTCCTCAGGTTGCGGATAGAGGAACGGCCCGTAAGGCTGAACAGCCCCCAAGGTTAACTGCGAATACAAGAATAAGCAGTCGCGGACAGCCGATAGGAGCCAGTCGTGGGTGTGGTGAATCTAGCACTGGTAAAAAATAGGTACACGACAACCATGGCTTGGGGGGACCCACCCATTCGCGTTCATACACAATGGGTGGGTTCTGGCAAGCCAAGGTGCAGCGTGTACTCACCTAGAAACTCTACCCGAACCAAAACTAAAAATCTTGTAAGGGAAAAATCCTGCTGCCCATTGGACACTGCAGCGATGACACTGCCCGCAAGGGATGTGTGGAATGATTCGCCTGCATAGGGCCAAAGGGGTATTGATGCCAGTAGGCGCGCTGCCTTGCAGGGGGACGTTAGGGTACGAGGATGAAACTGTAATGTGTCTGACGACAAGTTGACATGGTCCTTGTCAGAGTCGGAAAGCTCCCATACTTAGACCTAGGGAGGTATGGGGGTTATCACTCCTGGGACAGTGGACTCACCTACGATCGGAATAGGATCCTAACGTGCGGATTATCTTGAAACTACCATGGCTAACTTGCAAAATCAAAAAACTACAGTTAAAGATCTAAGGGTGGGAACTCTAAACGCGCGTAGTCTAAAAACTGGCCGATTTAGCGAACTCATTAAGATAGCAATTGAATACAAAACTGACTTAATAGCACTTCAAGAAACCTGCTGGTCGGGCGATTTCGCGTCAATTTCTAGGGATAACTATATTTTGCACTAGGGAGGAGCTAAGGGGCAAAGACTGGGGACTGGTTTTCTTATTAATAAACGAATTTCGCAAGCACTTATCGACATGCAATTCATTAACGACCGGTTATCATACATTGTACTAAAGGGTAATTTCAGCAAACACGTATTAATCAATGTGCACTGCCCCACCGAGGACAAAGACGAAGACACTAAAGATCTCTTTTATGAAACAATCGAGCAGGTTTTTGACAAGTTCTCAACGTTTGACGCAAAAATAGTATTGGGGGATTTCAACGCGAAAATTGGAAAAGAACCAATGTATAGGCCTACAATAGGATCAGAAAGTTTGCATGACGTCAGTAATGATAATGGAACCAGAGTAATAAACTTTGCAGCTTCAAAGAACCTCGTTGTCAAAAGCACATATTTCAAGCATAAAAATATACATAAGGCCACCTGGACATCACCAGATGGTAATACTCACAATCAGATTGATCACGTTCTAATAGACAGAAGACGTCATACAAACATTCTCGATATAAGATCGTATAGGGGAGCGGATTTAAATTCAGACCATTTTCTCGTGATAGTAAAACTAAGATCTAGGCTAGCGTTAAGTAAGAAAACAAGCCGCACAGAGCCAACCATTCGTTTCAATATAGATAAGTTCAAAACAGCAACAGAAACATTAAATTACCAAGTTGAGATTTCTAATAGTTTCGACGCTCTCCAAGAACAGAGAGACGATAACAATAATCACGAGGAGGACCCGGAAACCCTGTGGAGCAATACGAAAAAGGCGATAAAGGCAGCCGCGAAACTTACGATAGGTTTTAAGAAAGTAACCAAATGCAAACCATGGTTTGACGAAGAGTGCAAACTCTGGTTTGAGAAACGTCGGAAGGCCAGACTAAGTAGTTTACAAAATAGGTGCGATCAAACACATAAGAAATATCTCGAGATTAGCAAAAGTACAAATAGGCTCTATAGATCCAAGAAAAGGGAGTGGGAAAAGAATAAAATACTAGCAATAGAAGCGCATAATAAACAAAATAACCCGCGTGAGATGTACAGGGGAATCAATTTTATAAAGAAAGGCTTTCAAAGTAGAACGGAAGTAATGAGGGACGAAAATGGCAATCTAGTAGCCGATGCGACAGAGAGACTGAATTTATGGAAAGATTATTTCGATAAACTATTAAATGTACGCGAAGCCCCCGTTGAAGGTAATCTCGGCGAAATCCACACTGCTGATCTTTTAATTAACGATCCTACTGATATAGAAATAGAAATGGCCATAAAGAAGTTGAAAAATAACAAAGCCGCGGGCATTGATGACCTACCGTCAGAACTGATAAAAAATGGAGGCCCTTGCCTCACAAGGCAAATTTGTAAATTGATACGCGCAGTTTGGAAAACAGAACGCATGCCGGAAGAATGGAATACCTCTATCATTATTCCCATCTTTAAAAAAGGCGATAAAACTAACTGTAACAACTATCGGGGAATTTCACTTGTGCCTTCGTGCTACAAGATCCTGTCTAATGTTATCCTAAGTAGACTAACTCCTTTTGCCGAGGAAATCATTGGGGATTACCAGTGTGGATTCCGCCGAAACCGATCTACAAGCGATCAAATGTTTACAATTAGACAACTGTTAGAAAAGAAATGGGAATTTAAAGAAGCAGTACATCAGCTATTTATCGATTTTAAAAAAGCTTACGACTCTATTATACGCGCGCGAATGTACTGGATCCTAGAGTTCTTGGGTGTGCCAAGAAAATTGGTTAGACTTATCGAAATTTGCTTAAGCGGCAGTAAGGGTAGAATACGCGTAAACGGTAGTTTATCTGAAGAGTTTTCGATCCGCGATGGCCTGAAACAGGGCGATGCACTTTCGTGCGTCCTTTTTAACTTAGTTTTAGAATACGTGGTTAGGCAAGTGCAGGCGAATCCGACCGGTGCTACCCTCAATGGGGTAATACAAATTCATGGATATGCGGATGATCTCGACGTACTAGGGGATGATAAAGAAACGGTAGCTAAAAATACAGAAATCTTGATCGCAAAAGCCAAAGAGATTGGCTTGGAAGTTAGCGAATCGAAGACAAAATATATGACCGTCGTCAGGTCCGGACAAAGTAATCAAGACGGGGATCTAATGGCCGGAAATATGAAATTCGAAAGGGTTAACGAGTTTAAATACCTCGGGTCTATTATAACTAGCGAAAATAAGATTAAAACGGAAATCAATGCGCGGCTGCACGCTGGCAATGGGTGCTATTATGCAGCAAACACGCTACTAAAATCGCGATCGCTATCTAGAAACATCAAAGTAAGAATTTACAAAACGATAATAATGCTGGTCGTCATGTACGGGTGTGAAACGTGGGCGCTGACGAAAGGAGAAGAGAATAGGTTTAGAGTTTTCGAGAATAAAGTACTTAGAAAAATCTATGGTCCAAAAAGGGATGAAGAGACCGGCGAGTGGAGAAAACTGCATAATGATGAGCTGCACGCTCTCTACGGGTCAGCAAATATTAATAGAGTAATGAAAGCGCGTAAATTAAGATGGGCAGGGCATGTAGCAAGAATGGGCAATGAAAGAACAGTGGCGCAAGTTTTAAGAGGGAGACCGACTGGTAAGGGCCCCCTAGGCAGACCGAGAAACAGATGGGAGAAAAATGTAAGGGATGATCTAAAAGAACTAGGACATGATTACTTAAACTGGATGGAGAATGCACAAGATAGAGATGTGTGGCGGTCTCGGGTAGATGAGGCGATGAACTTTCGAGTTCGAACTGCTAATCTATAATAATAATAATTGATTTTCTACCAATCAAGAATCATTTTTAACAAAATACATTAATTTTCAACCAAATATTATAATTTTTAATAGAATTTTCAACCAAAAATGTTAATTTTCTACTAAAAAAGACAAATTTTCAAAAAAATAGATGAATTTCCAACAAAAGCTAGGATAGGTTAATGTTTAGTTCAAGTAATAAGTTTGGAAGCAAACAAAAAAAATAAATTTCAACGAAATAGTCACATTTTCAAACAAACAAATGAATTTTCTACCAAAAAGATTATTGATTTTCTACCAATCAAGAATCATTTTTACCAAAATACATGAATTTTAAACCAAATATTATCATTTTTAATAGAATTTTCAACCAAAAAGGTTAATTTTCTACTAAGAAAAACAAATTTTCAAAAAATAGATGAATTTCCAATAAAAGCTAGAATAAGTTAATGTTTAATTAGAGGAATAAGTTTTGAAGCAAAAAAAAAAAGAAATTTCAACGAAATAGTCACATTTTCAAACAAACAAATGAATTTTCTACCAAAAAGATTGAATATCCCTGAAAAAAATTCAAACAAAATTTAGTTACATTTTTAGTTGAAAAATGTATTTCAAGTAAAGAAAACTAATTTCCAACCGAAGAAATGCGTCTTCCGTGCGTCCTTCAAACTGCCGTGATCTAATTCGTAATGATGGAATTAACGAACGGCGAATGACACGAAAGCAAAAAGAATTTTTTTCACGTCGCGCCACCTTGCGAAAATTTTTTTTAATATTTGGTGCACTGGAACTCTCCGATTGGCTGGCAAATTAACTTGGAAATTGCCGCCTTTGTGTATCGGCCAATCAAACCGCGAACCGAAACGAGGTGCTTTAAACGGCACGTGCCTATACAGATTTACTTAAGGTGTTCGGACAAGGAAATCCTTTGCAGTGCGCTGGAGACGTCTCACGGACGTGCCGTCCGCGCACAACTCATAACGCCAACCAGTCGCGTGCAACCTGTCGTGCTGATGCGGTCCGAGCGGTGACGCACACAAGTACGTCGCTACTTACTCTAGTTAGCAACACACTTGAGTAAGTGCTGCCACGGACCGTAGCAGCACGGCAGATTGCACGCGATTGGTTGGCGTTATGTGTTCGTGCGCGGACGGCACGTCCGGGAGACGTCTCCAGCGCACTGCAACGGATTTTCTTGTGCGAACACCTTTACAATTAGATCGGAGGATACGCGGCCATTTGTTTTGAACTCAATTATTTATCAGCGGAATGATAATATTTTATTCCTTGAAGTGGGAGAAAAAAGTGGCGAAGTGAAATTTTTATTGTGGAAAGGTAACACGGATGAGAAGGAAAAGGAAATTGACGATCATCGGAAAAGGCCTTTTGGAAAATATCAAACATCAGCACGTCGGCCTTCAAAAAACAAAAAATACATACGAAGATAAGTCGTTTTCAACGAAATAATTGAATTATTTAGAAGGCAATTAAATTCTTAACAAAATAGGTGAATTGTAAACAAACAAAGATGAATTTTTAATAAAATACTTGAATTTTGTAATTACAAAAATGAATTTCCAACCAAATAGTCGTATTTTGAAACAAGAAATATTAAATGTGAACCAAAAACAGTTGAATTTTCAACAAAAAGATGAATTCTCAATTCAAGATAATATAGTAGTTTATATTTCAATAACAAAAAAATTAATTTTCAACCAAAGAGTTGAATTAAAAAAATATAAATGATAACATTTTTAAGAAAATAGTTCAATTTTTAACTGAAAAATTAACTTTCAACATAAAATTATGAATTCTTAACCAAAACGACCAAGAAAATGAATTTTTAATACGGTATATCAACCTTTATCCAAATAAGACAGATTTTCTATTAAACAGTTGAATTTTCAACCCGCAAAAATTAATTTTCTACCAAAAAGACGAATTTTCAACAAAATAATTTAATTTTCAACCAAAGAAATGAATTTTTAATTAAAGTTATGAATCTTTAAGAACAAAAAAAGAATTTTGAACTAAGTAGTTCAACTTTCAACCCAGAATTTAAATTTTCTTATCAAAAAGACTAACTGCCAAAATGTCAAGCCAAAAGGCAAATTGTCTGTAAAATTTTAAACATTCAACATTTCTAACAAAAAAGTTCATTTTCGTCCAAGCAGTTAAGTTTTCAATGAAAGAGATGAACCTAAAAATAAAAAAATAATTTTTCAACAAAGTGGTTCAACTTTTACACAAGTAGTTGAATTTTCACTTTAAAAAAAAAAGTGAATTTTCAACCAAGAATGAAATAGTTACATTTTTAGTGAAAAAAATTTCAACAACAAAAAAAAGTTTTCGACAAAGTAGTTGAATTTTCAACCAACAAGATGAATTTTTAACAAAAATGATGAATCTTTAACCTAATGATAAAATTCTTAACTAAAAATAATAATCATCAGGATGAAGCATCTGAAAAACGAAATAAAAATACACGGCAAATAAATCACTAACAGGACCATTATATCAGAGTAGCCCCTAATTTCTTTTTCAAAATTCTCTAACTTTCCTTTGATCAATTTTTCATTTTCTCAGAGCATTAATATTGAAATACCAGAATCTTGTAACATTTGTAACATACAATCTTTCATGAACGGAATAAAAAAAGTTGTTCGAATCCACACAAAATAAATAAATTTTTTTTTGTTTTCAAACAAATGATATTTATAGGTGGCGCCAAACCCCATAAAGTTTAACACGTATTTCCGATAAAAATAAAATACGTTTTTGTACATTTTATTCAGAATCTTCAATATTAGCTGAAGCGAGTTCAAACTCAACATTTCTCTTCACAATTAGCCATAAAATACGAATAAAATATTAGTGGAAAAATAGATTTTGCGACTTCTGTGATGCAAATTATTCTAATACATTTAATAATACATTGTTTAAACAATTTATTATTGTTTGTAGCCATTTTCTCTCAGAATAGAGTTATAAAAATTCCAGTTTATCAAAGAATTTTCAATTTTTGCCCAACTTTCAGTTAAAGTGAAGTAATAATTATTGTTAACAAACATACATGTTTATATAATTTATTATTATTTTTAAAATATATTCTCTTGGAATTATGCTAGAAAATTGCAGTTTTTTCCAAAAATTTCCACTTTTTGTCGAATTTTCAATTGAAGTGAGGTAAATATTTAATTAAAGGTAACAAAATTAATTGTTTGAACAATTTCTCGTCATTATTCATAATATTCAATTAGACAAAGCTAAAGACAAATTAAATAGACAAAAATTGTGCACCCAAAAAAGATATACAAATTTTTCATTAATCACTGTTTGATACAACGCGTAGTTTTTATTTAAATTGTAAAAAATAACATTCAAAATTCTACACTTGAAATCGCATAATCTCCCGGGACGAAATATGTTGTTTTTAGAGGAAATCAGGCGATACATATTTTTTCAATTTGCAAAATAAAATGTTTAAAACGCGTCGGAATATTGAAAAAAGGTTTAAAATTAATAAAATGGCAGCGGTTTTTCTGAAAATATTAAAAATCGATTTTCTGAAAAAATCCGCCTCTAATTTATTTTCCAATTTTTGTTTTTTGAACTTGTACTTTGATAATGAAGATATCTCGTAAGTTTGAGGCTTCATGAATAACTTTTGTAGCCAGGAGAATTATTTTTTCCTACAATCGAATTTTCTACTTTTTCTTGGAAACAATTACAGAGGCGAAACAAAATTTGAAAATCAGGGTGGCCGGTTTAATCACAGAAAAAAATTCCCCGCCATTTCACGGTTTTTCCCCGGTTCGCTAACATTTTTCACGGTCAATGAAAGTAAAAAATTCTAACTCTAAAGCTAAAAATTTGTCCATTTGATGTAATAAAAACTGAGCTTCAAGTCACTTTAAGCAATTGTAAGCTAGAAATATTACAAATTGAACGATTACATTTTTGTTATAAACTGAACACTTCTTAAATCAGAAGTTAAAATATTTTTATTTTAAATAGTTTAAAAATCCTTGAAAAGCTTCAAAATATTATCTCAAAATCGTGAAACATCTACACGTTGTTTTACATTTTTTCAAATTATGAATTAATTTTTTAATTTTTTCAGACCTTCTAAACATCTTTCAAAATGAATCGAATTCTTCCTAAAATTTCGTTTAAATCCCGCAAAATAAAAAATATTTCCTTAAAATCTTCCAGATTCATTTTTTACAATTTTAGAAATCTTTTTAAATCTTTTTAAATATTCTCTTAAAATTAATTCTTCAAAATAAAACGTCATTTTCAATTTTTATAGGAATCTTAAGAAAATGTTTTTTATTCTTTTGAAGCCTTTCACAATTCTTAAACATCTTCTAAATTTTTTGTTCGAAACCTGCAAAAATCTATATTTTGTTCTAATTTAGGCCGTGGGCTATTTATACCAAAATTTCGGTACGAATAGCCAAATTTTGTTGGTGTACGTAGACACTTTGTTTAAATTATTTCAAACTTTAAATTGAAACTAAATTCAACTTACATGCATTTTTTCTAGGAATAATAATAGGTATTAAATATTTATTATACATCAAAATTTAGCAATTTTACTTGCAAATTAAATTTTTTGAAATAGAACAATGAAAATTGTAACGTTTAAAGTTTATTTGTTTTGTTTTGTTCAATTTTGAATATTTGATGTACAATTACTGATTTTAAATGAACAGTAAAAATTTCTAAATATTCAGCAATTGTTATTTTTCATAATTAAAAAATTTTAAAGTTTCAAATTTCAGACTAAAACATTATTAATTTATATTCACAGTTGATCACCTACAAATATTTTTTATCTAAAATTTTAAATTTCAAATGCTTTTAATTTAAAAATTGTTAAGTCTTTAAAACTGCATTTTTAAATTCTTTTAATGAAATATGTACGCTTAAAAATCAAAATCTGAAACAGAATATTTGTAAGTGAAAGATTTTTGAATTACGCATTGTAAACTGAATGATATCATAATTGAAACAGATAAAAATTCAACTGATTATTCAAAAAACTGTTGAAATCAAACTTGGACCGATTTTTTTTCTAAATATTTGTAAAATTCCCGGTCAAAAAATAAATTCACTGTCATTTCCTGGTTTTTCCCGGTCTTATAAAATTCCCGGTCTTTTCCCGGTCCAGCGGTCACCCTGAAAATATATTAAGATATCATTTTTGTATAATCTACAGCATCTAAAGTGCAAAATTTCAACACCGTGGATATTTTGGAGCATCTGTAAATAGATGCAGATTTTTACATCTAAAAACAGTTGTTCTCAGTTTTCTTTCGCTTAGAAGATGGAAAATATCGCAAAGATCTTTCAAAAAACCCACAGATTATTTAACACTGTCAGTAAATTACTTTTAATTTGTGATTAAATTCAATGTTATTATTTTGCCATGCATTTGCAACGATCATAGGCCAACTGCATATCTGATGCCATCACACGGTCACCGCCAACACATTGTACATTTTCAACTCAGATTTTCAGGAGGGTGCATAAAATTGTTATTTAGCAGAATATTTTTTTTTTATTATCCCTAAAAAAAAAGAGTTCGGAGACGTCCGTTATACTATTTTATAGCATCTCCGAATTCAGGTTTTAAAAATTATAATTTTTGTGGACGAAAACCCGGGGGAACTGAACCTGATTTACCACACGACGGAGTATCACATTAATGTTTCTCTTTCTCTTTTTCTCGTTTGAAAAATGGAGCAAAACGATAGTTTTGTCTCTGATCTTTAAAAAAATGTTTTTTATAAAATTATTATTGTAAATTACAATTTTGGAGCATACTATTCAATTCTTAAGAATCAACATAAAGTTGACAATTTAAAAAAAATGTAACCTGAAAGGAAGATAACCTAAAGGTAAATATATCAATTACATTTCTTAACCTCACTTTTTCACTTTTTTGTTACACTTACCCAGATAACAATACGTGCCGGCACATGATCCGCCCAACGGGCTGGAGACCAGCGTGCCTGCTAAATGCACGCGACAGGCCGGTAGAGTCGGAATGCGACCGAAGGGCGGACAACGGTCCGGCAGATTAGACGCCCGTCGGTCTTGCAAACGGCGAGAAACGACGGACCTGCGACTTACACGACCGCTGCAGGCTGATAGTGCGTGCAGTTTGAGATCGAAAACGCGCATGCGCGTTTTGGATCAGCTGTTCTTGTCGTGTTTCATCTCATGTGGCTATTGTTTTGGCGGATTGCTCTATTCTCGAAAAAGTTCCCCTTTTCCCCCATTCCTGATGTTCAAACCATTTTTTCATAGTAGCTAAAAGAAGATATTATAGTTTAAAAAACAAATTAAAAAACATAATTTTCAGGTTACAAACTCTATAGCATACTCTTCAAGTGAAACTTTATTTTCTGTGGAGGCGTGAATGGGTTTCGTTTAAAAATGTCAAGCTTAGGTGAAACACATCAACATAACCTAAAGATTTAGAAATTTTTTAAATATTCTTTGAAATGTAATATTTTTTTATGAAAAATAGTAATAATTTCTGACAAAAACGCTAATATAACAGTAAATAATCGAGTTCCAGTAAGTTCCATATGACATGAAACAAAAGATTTTTACCGGCATTTTACCGGACCGTCGGTCGTGCAGTTCGCCAAACCGCGTCGCTCCCGCCTGTCGGGCTGACATATAGACATCAATGGTGTGCACATTAAGGTGCATATCTGCCGGCACGTTGGTCCGATCGATCGGACCGCGGGCCGGCAGATCGCTTGCAGTCGGCGGGCATTTTGCTATCTGGGTATATTAAAAATGATTTTTTTATATCAATTTTTTCCACCATTTTTTTATAGAAAAATGGGAAAAGGAGAATTTGGAACTGTTTTATACTTGATGAAGATTTTATAAACTTCTCTTTTTAATAACTTACCATTTAAATCGTCCACCAAGGTACCATAAGCAGATCCTTAAAATTTAACAAAGAATAAACTTAATTCTTTTTATTATTCTCAATAAAATGATAGATTCTTAGTAATAATGTAAGTCCGTACGTTTTTTAAAAAAGGAAAAGAGTCATCGGTTGCCAATCGGTGTTTCTTCGCAAAAGCGCCTGCTGCAGTTTCTGGGCCCATAACCTATTCTAATTCTTGACGTTTTTCAAATGGGATGTTTCTTGGATGGCTAACCTCTCTACTAATGTTAATCTCGTAGAAATGAGAATTTTCAGCTTTCGTTTTCAATGGATCAGTTTCCTGCAAATATAATTTTACACATATGTATGATACATATTCAAAAAAAATAGTACTTTATGAGACAAGTGCGAAAAAGCGCAGTTTTCACAAAGGCTGCGAACCTGATTGCACTAGCTGAGACGAATACTCCCAGCTTCACAGTATTTGTCAAATATCACCTTATTTAATTTGCCACATAATATTTTGATAATTGTTTACTTTGATGAATTTTCCGAAATTTGCAGTAAATGGTTTAACGAAAATCTTCTTTCTAGTCCAAAAGACAAATATCAGTCGGAGAAAACATTAGAAAATAAGAAGGAATTTATAACATAAAAAGAAATATAAATCGATTAAATATTTTATTAATGTGATATTTTTAAGAATACAATTCAAATTTCAACAAAAAATATGAATTTTGAATCCAAAAGCACGAATTTATAGACGAATTAAAAAAAAGAACAGTTCAATTTTCGACAAAGAGAGATGACATTTTTACAATATACTTGAATCTTCAAGAAAGGAATTAAAGTTTCCACAAAATAGTGGAATTTTTAACCAAATAGTTGAATTTTCAACCCAAAAAATTGAATTCTCAACAAAACGATCGAATGTTAGATAAAAAAAGATTGAAATTCAAATACAAGAAAAATGTATTAGTCGATATTAAAAAAAAAAAATCAACAAAATACTACAATTTTCAACTGAAGAGTTGAATTTTCAAAAAAGTAATTAAATTTCCAACCAAAGAGTTAAATTTTTAACAAAATCGTTGAATTTTCAACCGAATAAATGAATTTTCAACCCACAAAGGTGAATTACATTTTTAAGAAAAAACTTGAATTTTTAAGCAAATAGTTGAATTAGAAACTAAAAATATTAATTTTAAACAAAAAATGGAATGGTTGAACTTATACCAAAAGAGATGAATTTTGAAACCAAACAAACGAATTTTCAACCGAGAAGATCAATTTTTTATTAACAAAGACGAATTTTCAACAAAACACATGCATTTTCTAGCCAGAAATTTAATTTTCAACTAAAAAAGATGAATTTTCAACCAGAAATGAATAAGTAAAATCTTCAGTACAAAAAGTTAATTTTCAACAAAGAAACATAAATTTTCAACAATATAGTCAAATTTGTAACCAAATGAACCTAACTGAGCAGTTGAATTTTCAACAAAATAACTGAATATCCAACAAAATAATTAAATTTCCAACAAAATAGTTGAATTTTTAACTAAATAGTTGAATTTTCAACCAACAATGGTGAATTCTAAACAAGAAATGGAATAGTTGAGTTTTTAACAACAACAAAAACATGAAATTTATACCAAATCTGATGAATTTTCAACTAAAAAGATTAATTTTCAACCAAAGAGCTAAACCCTTAAACAAAAAATTAAATTTGTAACAAAGTAGTTCAACTTTTACCTAAAATATGACTTGATTTAGTTGTAATCGTTATTTCTGCAGATTTTTAATTTTTTGTGTGTATTTTGTGCAAAATATCTAACATTTCGGGTCTCCCACTAAGGACAAGAAAGAAGATTTTCCAAAGGGGTTTATCCATTTACTCCATAATTTGGAAGTCATGAAAGTAAACAATTACCAATATTTATTGTAAAAAGTGACTAATGGATAATAAAAAATATAATAGTAACAAGTCAGAAGATTACATTAATGTAAGAAGAAAAAAAATACTTAAAATTAAATTTATTCAGAAAAAAGATCTCCTTTCGCTCCGCTGGGATTCGAACGCCAGGTAAACTTATTGCCGGTCAGGTGCTCTACCACTAAGCTACTAGAAAGATCGGAAGAAGAATCCTTTTTCTGATGTTATGTTTGGTAACGATCAATCAGAAGAGAAATCTTTTTCACACACCGTGAAAATGGAAATCTACAATATCAATCTTTTTTCAGACTGGATGGAGCTATCAATTAAAATTTTTTTAAATTAAATTCATTCAGAAAAAAGATCTTCTGCTTTCGCTCCGCTGGGATTCGAACGCCAGGTCAACTGAAAGCGGCAGGAGATCTTTTTTCTGAATAATTTTATCTAAAAAATTTTCCATTTATAGCTCCATCTAGTCTGAAAAGACGTTAAAGATTTTCTGCATTAGAGGAGATAACTTCGATCGATATTGTAGATTTTCATTTTCACGGTGTGTGAAAAAGATTTCTCTTCTGATTGATCGTTCCCATCTCCGATGATAATACAGATTCCTATTTTAAAAAATACTCTTTTTTAATATTATTAATATATGCATAATTTAATATTCAACAATATACCCTATTAAAAATTCCGACGCCGTGTGGTAAACTACGTCGTAAACAAAAAAAAATTTATAAACGAATTATTTATTGAAAGAATGTTTTCTACGATTTTCCATAATGTTATGGTTTTTTAAGTTATATTGCAACAAATTTGGATAAAATCAATATAATGATGAAGAAATTTCTTTTAATTAGGAACTTTATGATAATTTTACCAAATCTCATAATTTGTTGATTAAAATTATGATTTTTTCAAACAAATTCAATAAACAAATGCATTATTCGGGCATTTGTTGGCAGAAAAATATTTTTTTTTTCAATGCCAGTCCTTTCAGTTGGGAACTTCATGACAATTTCAGCAAAATTCATGATGAGTTGATAAATTTTATGATTTCTCAAAACAAATTTAATAAACGAATGCATTAATCAGGCATTTGTCGACAGAGAAATTCGTTTTTTATCGATGTCAGCTTTTTTAATTAGGACCTTCATGATAATTTGAGCAACATTCATAATTTTTTGATCAATTTTATGATTTTTTCAAACAAATTTAATAAAAAAATGCATTATTGGGATATCTATCGACGGAAAGATTCTAAGAAACTTAAACTGAAAGGACTGAGACTGAAAAAAAAAACATTTTTGTCGACAAATACCCAAATAATGCATGTGTTTATTAAATTTATTTAAAACATGATAGAATTTATAAACTAAGTATGAATGTCAATGAAATTATCATTAATTTCCCAATTAAAAAGACTGATATCGAAAAAAAAAACAAATTTTGCCATCGACAGATGCCCGAATAATGCATTTGTTTATTAGATTTGTTCAAAAAATCATAAAATTGATCCAAAAATGATGTATTTTGCTAAAATTATCATGAAGTTCCTAATTTAAAAAGTTGACATCGAAAAAACGAATTTTTCTCTCCAGAAATGCCTGCTTAATGCATTTGTTTATTAAATTTGTTTAACGAAATCATAAAATTAGTCAACTAATTCTGAATGCTGCTGAAATTGTCATGAAGTTCCCAACTAAAAGGACTGGCATTAAGAAAAATGAATTTTTCTGCCGACAAATGCCCGAATAATGCATTTGTTTATTAAATTTGTTTAACAAAATCATAAGATTAATCAACAAATCATGAATTTTGCTAAAATTATCATGAAGTTCCTAATTTAAAAAGTTTACATCCAAAAAATCGATTTTTTCTGTCGATAACTGCCTGATTAATGCATTTGATTATTAAATTTGTTTGAAAAAATCATAAAATTTATCAACTAATTATAAATGTTCCTGAAATTGTCATGAAGTTTCCTACTTAATGGACTGGAATTGAAAAAAAACGAATTTTTCTGCCGAAAAATGCCCGAATAATGCATTTCTTTATTATATTTTTTTATAATAGCAACATTAATAATCTCAAGAAGAAATTTATTCATCATTTTATTGTTTTTATCCAAATTTCTTGCAATATAACTTCAAAAAAAGAAAATTATGGAAAATCGTAGAAAACATTCTTTCAACAAATAATTCGTTTATAACATTTTTTTTTGTTCATTATATAATACTAGAACATGTTCAACTAATGTTACTCTATGAAACTTGGGTGATTTCAACAATTTTCCTGTTATTGACTAGCACCAGGAACGTCAAATAGAAAAAATGACCATTTTTTCATCATATTTGTTTATTTATAAAAAAATTTGAAGCCTAATTTAAAAATCGGGCTTGACAACTCTCTTAGAAATCTTATCAGCTTTTTTTCAATTTTTTTTTGTCCAAATCGGTCAATATTTGTGGGCTGTACGTTATTTTGAACCAAAAAAGTCATTGTTTCCCCATGTAACAATCTGTGATTGTTCATTAATGCCCTTACTGTCCACTAGG
>CAKNYM010051391.1:143348-187668 GCA_932195095.1 Andricus curvator | reverse complement strand
AAAAACAGTTCAATTTTCGCGCCAAATTAATCGTGAACTGTTACACCCACTATGCGGTGGCGTCATCTGTCGGTGACAGCTGGAAATACATTGTGGTACCTCAGAACCGGCCTAGCTATACTACTTACATAGTCATATCTCGGAGCACACAGAGCCAATTTTTTATAAAATGTTTATATTTATTATACATCATACGCGGCAAAAATGCATAGAGAACTAGCAATGAGCGTTACTGCTACTGTTCTTCCGTTTTTGATTATTAAATAAAATATAAGCATTTTATCAAGACACTGGCTCTGCTTGCCCGGAGATATGATTATGTAGATGTCGTATGCAAGAAATTAGACAAAAATATTTAACCCTGCGGCCTCAAAATTCATAACCGATTACATATTCTAATGAAGGGCCTTAATGATTTTTGTATTCGTGCCCCCTTGCTATTAATATAGCGTGGACCACTTGACCTCTGTCCCTTGCTAAGTACAGTAGCGAGGCCCCTCTGAGCATGGAAGGTGATACATGAGATTCATTTGAACTTACTACTCTTAATTTTGCACAATAAATATCTCTAGTATCTTTCATTGTTATTAAAATGTAGTGGCTTCTACAAAGAAATCTGGGTGGGACAGCGGGATCATAAGGCTGGAATTCTTCATCGTTTGTATAGACCGTCATGCTTATCCGTAGGTCAACTTTTTTTGGAAGTGCAGTAGCATGATTATGATGGGGAATTGATGTGTTCAGTGTGACCAAACCATTTCTTTGTTTGGTGGGCCTCAACGGTTTTACAAAAACTACATTGCCCTGAAAAATCGCCAAGTTTCTAGGAGGTCTCATCCAATCGGGTTTCCGTTGTTTGTCGATGAGTTCACCATCAAAAATGTAGCGTCTCGACATTTCTATCTCACTGACATCATTGGAGGCAGCACCTAATTTCGTGGACGAAAAAGTTGACATTTATGAAGTTTTTGTACACTAGTAACTTAATGATTCAACAATTTTGATCAAAAAAGAACTTCTAAAATTTTATAGCTCGACTTCAACTCATGCTATGATTTAGGAAAAATGCGGCAACAATGAGTGCAGTTCCACCGAACGAGCTTAGGCGGCGTGGCGTCGCTTATACGTGAGTGGTGCGGCCAATCCAGCGGCTTGGAGGTGGAGGGGATACATAGGTGTGAGCGAGGTAGCATCGGCGGTCTTTTTTAAATCTCTGTATCCCCTCCACCTCTAAGCCACTTGATAGGCCGCGCTACTCACCTATAAGCGACGCCACGCCGCCTAAGCTCGGTCGGTCAAGAAAACCTAAGAAATCTTCACACGTTCCCGAGATATACACCCAAATCTCGGATTGTACCCCCCCCCCCTGGTCACGGCCTTCCTAAATCCTTGAACTGCTGGTTCACGCAGTTACTCAGCGCGCAGGGCGAGAGACGTTTGCGGCTCTCGCCTCGGAAGGGATACGGTGCGCGAGTACTCAGTCGAGTATATTGCGCAATATTATGCATTCCAATCGGAAACGGTTAATGCGGCACTGACTCTTCACTTTTGGATCCCCCCGACTTGTGGCCAAGACTATTTGCAGGCAACCCCCGAAACTGGACTAAAACCGAGAGTTCGGTGTAACTAAAAATGTCCAAGCGTGTCTGTGTCGTGCTTCAGTCGGCTGGCAGCAATCGGGTTAGCAGCGGTCCGACTAAAACCCAATGCAGACACGTTTTGATATTTTTAGATATATCTCAGGAATGCGTAAAGATTTCTGAAATTTTGTTAGCTTAAATTAAAGATAAGATTTTAAAGATTGCGTCCTGTCAATTTTAGAATTTTGGTGCATCTCACCTAGGTCATGAATTGTAATAATAGAATATTTTTTACAAATTATTTCGTTCATTAAATAAATTTTTTTTCAGCGTATTTATTTGTTATTTTTATTTATTCATTTTTATTATTTATTTTTATTTATTTATCGTAATTAGGGGTCATCTGGGGAAGATTAAACTATTTGGTTGATAATTCGTCTTTGTGTTACAAATTAATTTTTTTAACTGAAGGTTTAACTGTTTTATTATTTCTAGAAATTTGATATATTTTTGGTTAAAAATGCGACTGTTTGGTTAGAAGTCCATCTTTTTTGTTTGAAGATCCACCTATTTTGTTGAAGATCATTCAATCTTTTTGTATTAAAAATTAAACTACTTGGTTTGAAAGTTAAACTTTTGTATTTTATTTTATTTATATTATTGTCTAATAAAGAAAATATTTTTTAACAAAACACATAATCTTTTACCTAACAAAGATAAATATTTAACCAAAACTGCAATTGTTAAATTTTCATTTGAAAAAATTAATTTTCAACAAAAAACTTAAATTTTCAGTATAAAAAAATAGTTTTCTATGAAAAAAGATAAATTTTCCTGTAAAAAAGACAGTTCTCATCCAATAGTGAAATAAGTTATTTTATGTTCAAAATCTTTATTTTTGGAAACCAAAAAAAAACTAATTTTCAGCAAAATCATGAAATTTTCAACTAAAATGGTAAATTTTGAACCAAAAAGTTTATTTTTCAATAAATGGGTAAATTTTTGATTAAAGAAATAAATTTTCAATTTAGCAGATTAATTGCTTACCAAAAAAAAAGATTTTCAACAAAATACATAAGTTTTCCATTAACAAAGATAAATGTTCAAACAAAAATATGTACAATCGTTAAATTTTCCAACCAAAAAATTAATTTTCAACCATAAATTTGAATTTCTAGTATGAAAAATTAGTTTTCCATGAAAATGAAGTTTAATTTTTTACTGAAAAAGATAAATTCTCAACCATGAATAATGTAGTTACATTTCCAGTGGAAAAAAAAATTAATTTTTAACTCGGACGAAAATCGACTTTTCAGAAAAATAGTTAAATTTGCAAACGATGCAATTAATTTTCAACTAAAATGGTGAACTTGGAACCAAAAAATGTATATTTACCAAATAGATTCATTTGTAATCAAAAGGATTAATTATCAACTGAGCAGAATTATTTTCTTCTAAAAAACGTAAATTTTCAACCAAGGATTTTATAGCAACATTTTTAGTGGAAAAAATTAATTTTTAGCTAAGACAAAAATCGAATGGTCAGAAAAATATTCTTCATTTTTATATTTTTTAATCAAAAAGAAGAATTTCCAATCAAGAGAATTAATTGTCGACCAACAAAGACGCATTTTTAAAAAAATAAATAAGTTTTCGACAAACAAAAAGATAAATCTTCATCTAAAAATTCAATTGTAACAAAAATTCAATTTTAACAAAAGAGTTGAATCTTCAGCTTAAAAAATTATTTTTCTACAAAAAAGATGAATTTTAAACTGAAAAAAAAAATTTAACAATAAATGAAATAGTTAAATTTTAATTTGTAATAATTAATTGTGGAAGCTTTACTTTGTTTTATTGACTTAAATTTAAGATAAAATATCAGAGGTTGCGTCCTGTAAATTTCAACCCTGTTTCTACGATTACCGACTCAGTTATTAGGTTTCAAAATCATCAGTGATTTTTAGTGCGGCAATTTCTGACGACTTCTACTCTTAAGCAACGATAATTTTAATTAACATTTGTTTGAAGATTTTGTAATTTTTGAGACTTTGGATTCTAATTTGTTTAATTTTTAAAGGTTCTTCTTAGAACTTGTGTTACGATTTGGAATATTTTATTTTCCAATAGCACCAAATTTTCTAGTATTGTTTAGAAATAATAATTATAATATTATATTACACACACAATAAAAATGTACGAATCCTGCAAATGTGAGGAGAATAAAAGCAGCAGTAATCTTCATTTCTTCTAACAGAAAAATGAAGGTGTAAACTGAATTAAAAAATTGCTTGTGAGTAGTGACTCGAACAAATGACGTCTAACGAGCTTTGTTTATTTTTTAAAATAAATAAAGTGAAAGTAATAAAGTGAATAAAAAACGAAATATTTCTTTGAAAAATAATTGCTAGAAATTTGCCATTTTTCTGCAATTTTTAACTTTGCTTTGGCTTTTTAGTTATAAACAAGTAATAAAGAGGAAATCATTCAGAGAGGATAATTTTTTAAGCAATCTTATTTATTTGTATACCTTGGCAAGAGAGTAAAAATAATTTGCTTTAAACAATACAATACACACTAATAGGGTGCACCTCAGCGGAATTTTTTATTTAAACAGTTTCAGAGCTCAAGTTTTCAAACTAATTTTAGAGATTCTTTTTATAAATTGAAGCTTGTTGAATTTAGAAGAGGTCATTAATCATTAATTTGTTATTTAAGTTGAAAGCTGCCAAAAAGCATAATTTTTTGTCTTTTTGTTACCTATACTTTGCTTTCTTTATTGGCATATCCTTAAAACTGAATAGAATCAATAAATTCACTTTTGATGAATACAAATTTTCATTATAGATTAATTTGCCTTATTTCTTCAATTGTCATACATAATTAATGGTTAATACTGACATCTGCTTTATTTCTGCTATTTGGGTGCATACACATACTAATTTCGTCGTTAGGTTATGTAAAATTAACCATTATTCGCAACCCAAAACTAAACGGTAACAATTTCTATTACAAAAATTTACAAACAAATTTACATTGTTCGTTTTTGGTTTTTTTAACCTTCAAGGTCCCTTTTCTCGGCGAAATATAATTCTTAAGATAAGCATAAGTGATTTCGCCAAGAAGAAGAACCTTATAAATAAAAGAAGTTTGAAATGTGAATTTGTTTATAAGATTTTTTTCAAACGTTTAAAAATATGCTGTGGAATTAAAATTCATTCAGAAGAGAAAAATTTTCTTTGTTCAAAACTGCAATATAAGTGTATTTGTTAATAAAAATTGTGCATGTCAGACAATATATTGTGGCAACATATTCATTTTTTATCAATAGAAAGGATCCCGTAGTATTTTTTTTTAAATAACTGTGCAGTAACTAATTCTACGATATTAAAATAACAAACATTTAAAATTTTGGATGCTGACGTCGAATCCGCCTTTGCGTTGAAATTATTCTATTGGATGCTGAAAGAGAAATGTAGCTTCAAAGTTCAAGGCTTTTCCAGAAAAATCATCGTCGCAAAATCTTTTGTTCACTCATTGCCAAATAAAGTAATTGCTGAGTAATGATAAATAATGTTTATCAGTGAAATGGAAATTTCTCTGAAGCTCAAAAGAAATATCAGACCTCCACGAATAAAGGTAAAAATGACTTTTATTTTTTATTTTTTTTTATTCCATCTGTAGAAGGAATCTAACGATGGTACGCACAACGAATGTCAGCCCCTTTCCTTCGGTAAATATTTGTTCTAATAATTGCCATCTAATAGGTTTGACGACGATGCTTTTGTTTTAAGATAACTTCTTTATCTCTGAGTAATTTATAAAGCATTATATCAAACACATAAATCAGTTTTAAAGAAATGTATAACAACATTTTTTTCGTTGAATTTGACTCTTATCAAATGTAAATATCTCAGAAGAACAAGCTGCACGTCATCAATCTAAGAGATAACGACTATACTCTAGATTATATAAGCTATTGAAGCAGTAGAATATTCATCAGTTACAATTTTAATTAAATTATTCATTATTACATTAATCAGTGTTTACTCTGATTAGAAAATATGAAGATTGTCTGTGGTCTGGTCTTATCCTGGGCCGTTATCATCAATTGCGTTGGTGAATATAATAATATAATATATGTATCCATAATTTAAGTAAATTTCTTCTAATATTTGCGCAAACCAGAATGTTTGAATTGTATGTTTGTAGAAATTTTACACGTACTCAATAGAGTTCACACAGTACACTTACAATACAGTATTGGAAATATTTATGATTTCAAACTAATTAATCTTGTTCTTGGTGGATTTACAGATTCATAACTATTTTAAAATCTTTATATCCTGTTAATATTTTCATCAATGTTGATCATTCCAGAATAGATTGGCTAATTCACGTTGCGATCTATTAAAAAAAAAAAAATAATAATGTATATTGTCTTTGGATCTTGTTAGGAATACATTTTTCCGATTATATAAGCATATATCTTATACTTTTTACGAAAAACACTTCCAAATATTCATATATAATTTACATACTTGTATTTACATAATATAATTAACAGCTTTTGTAACTATCAAAAAATGACAGCAAGGAGTCTTTCGCAAGACAAATCGAGTTCATTCCGCAAAAAGTAAATAAAGCCTGTTCATGCACAAATGTTTCAAGAATGCATTTGTTTATACCATCATAAAAAGTTTGTTTTTGCTTGAACCTATTGAATATTATTTTTGGTCAGTTATTACAATTTATAATGAATAATTTATTTGGCGGCGATTCTCTATCGCGAATCATGAATACGCCTCGACCGACTTATACGAAATAAAATGGAATAATCGAATTACGCTTTTACTATTTTTAATACATTTTCAACATTACAAATTTATAAATCTTTTTTCTCTTTTCACAGAAATATCTTCAGCTATGACGCCCAAGACAAGGGACTTTCTGGCAAATTTTGGGATGAGTAACAAACATGCGAATCATGAAGGTACGTAGTTCTAGTACAAAATGAAAATTGATAACAGAAGTATTAATTGACAAACTGTTTTTATGTTTGAATTTATTATTTATCTTTTGAACTGGAGAATATTAGAAAAGAACTCAATTTCGTTCCCAATGTTTTAAAAAATATATTGAAGGAATAATAGTGAACAGTAAAAAAATTACAAAGGAGCGGTTTATTTCAGACCACTCACAATTCTGTACAAATAAATTTCAAGCAACAAGCATCGTTTACATCATCTCAAATTCTTTTAAATTGCTTGAAATCATTAAAAATCCTGCCAATAACTTCGATATCCTTTGAACGTCTTTGGAATCGCTTAAAATAACATAAAATCTTCAAATTTGCGTGACCAATCTTAATTGCTGCGCTGTTGAGCTGACTTTAAAAATTTACTTATTGCTATTGTCTGAAGGTCAGCACTGCTAGTTTCTTAATTTATAGAAACAAAAGTTTCATAAAGAAAAAAAAAAATATTTTTAAAAAAGTGTCATAAAGTGTGAAGCTGTCTCAACTAAAAAAACCATTCTTTATTTTAGTTATGTTTTGTCAATAAGTGAAGTAATTCCCTAGCATCTTTTGAACAGCAGCGTGGGCCCCTAAACACTTCTTAAAAAGTTTTGAACTCTAATTTTAAAAGTAGATATAGGGTAAGTTTCCGGACACGTATCAGTGGTCGCACAGTCTCGTATATTTTATAGTAAGAATAGTGTAATAAACTGTAATTATAAAAAGTAAATAGATATTTTCATTCTGCATAATTTCTAGTAATACGCAAGGGATAAAATTATGTAATCTTCTTTTTATTTTACGGTATTGAAAATGTTTAGTAAGCCGATTTTGTTGTCAAACTTCGATAGATGGAGAAAAATCATTGGATTTTTGACTATAAATTGAAATAAAACTATTAATAATATTTTAAATAGTGAAGAAGGTTCGTTTTCAAGAGTGATCTTATAATCATTAATTGTCTTGAAATTCTAACCTCACTAACAATTTTTTTACAATTTTACATTTTTGTTTAATGTTTTCTATAATTTCAATTACTTGATTTAAAACGAATTTTTGATCAAACATTCTTACTTTTAGTATTTTCAAGTAGTATATTATTGAGCCTATTTCCTTTGAATGGAAATTTATAATACATAAAAATACTGTCCGACTATTGGAATGCATGCTGTCCGACCACTAAAAATCTTGTCCGACCACCGGTGTTTTCTTAGCTTTTTCCAGAAAACCTTTTTTTTTTCTTTCAAATGGAATTTTAACTAAAAATGGATAGCAGAATAAGTTTATAAATAAATATATATAGAGTCAGAAAATGTGAATCTTTATTAGAAAAAAGTTAGAAATAAGTGCCTACAACGATTTGAATTTGAGGGTAACGCTATTTGTCCGACTAGTGGTACGTTCATCCTACATACTTATAGAAAATTAAATTCCTCTTTTTTCCTCTAGATACAAAAAGTTTTAGCTTTTTCCGAGCAGTTACCATTAAATGGTTTCAGTCAAAGCAACATTTTTTGCTAAATAATCGAAGATCAAAGTCGGGCGGGACAGATGTTATAACTGGGCTCTCCACCTTACGCCAACCGACTAATTATTTTGTACATGATTTCTACTCGCAAAATTTATTTCGTTCATCAAGTTGGTATTAGGGTGTATGCTTTTAGCAATGAACAAAATAAACAATAGAGTAGCCTCGGAATGGAATGAAACTTTGGTTAACGAAAGGCATGCTTCTGGCAAAGGTAAAGGTAAAATTACAGGCGATGAATGTAGACTGGTTGTTTGAAATGCTAGAGGGGTGAATGATTCTAAGGAAAGACAATTAAGAGAAATAATGCACGAACCAAAGCTAGATATTGGATACTATAGAATAATAGAAAATAGAAAATAGGGAGCTCAAACATGGATTCGCACTATCTTCAGGAGTGTGGAGCGAATCAAATGGTTGCCAGGAAGTCGGTCTGAATATGAATAAGAGAGAAAAACCGCTTGCCAAGGGGCATACATTTGTATCTCCCAGATTTTTGTGGGCTAGAATGAAATTGGGAATCAGAAGACTATTTATCATAGCGTGTAACGCCCTAGTTAACGGTGAAAGGATCGAGATAAAAGACGCCTTCTGGGACAATTGAAATAATACTATAGGCACTTGCGACCATGGGAAAGAATCCTTACACTAGGAAATATAAATGGATAGGCTACAGTCTAACGCGAGGGTACGGAAAGAGAGCGAGTTTTTCAGGGATCTAAAAAGAAAACGGCAAGGGAGACAGATTGGTTAGCCTATGCTTGAAAAAGGTCTTGTTTATTACAAATACTTAGTTTAGGCATAAAAGTATCCACTTGTACACCCAGTACAGAGGCGATAGCCACAGTAAGATGGACTTAGTTATTACAGATAAGAGACTGATATACCAAGGAAGAGATACAAGGGTAACAAGAGTTTCTAAGTGTAAAACGGATCATCACCTTTTGGTTTTAAGAATTAACTTCGGTCAAGGATAGAGGAGAAAGATAACTTGAAAGACGAAACCAGCCGCAAATCAAGATAGAGAGTTTACGGAAACCGGACGTATAAATAAAATTGCAAAATAAGATTGATTAACGCATAAAGGCAACTTAGGAGGTGCTAATACGCATTATTAACATTTTCATTATTATTCAGTAGGACAGGCAATAACTGCCCATAACACTATGGTAAAACCCATTATATTATACCCTAGAATCTCACCATCTCCCATAAGGTCTGTCTTTATCATAAAGGCATACACTGATTTGCAGACCATGAAAGACTTCTGGTTCGAAAAAATAATCCGACAGTGCCCAGTTAGCATCCTTACTGTGATAGTCATGTGCCTTCTTTCCATGTTCAAGAGTTCATCAGTCCTCTTTTTACATGAACCAGATATGAAATTCTTAGAAACCACCATTTTTTTAGTTTCCTTTCAATATGTCGCATGCTCCTTCGACAGCCATTTACCAAGGGCCCCTTTTGCCGATGTGTACGAGGTGCGGCAGTAGGGTTTCGTGCAAATCAGGGGCTGTGAAGTTCCATCTTAACCAGTGCATGTGCTTTCTTATGATCTTATGATCTCCAACATCTTCATGGCCAGGAACCCAGATCAGTCAAATTTCCCCCAGTCAAGCTCTAATAGCTACTATTACCGCCTATAAAACTGTAGGGAATGTGTCTAGTACTGTTGTCATCTTAGCTCTGGGCTTCTTTCCATAGATTCCAGCGCCTGTTCCCAAGAAGTCTTTAGAGCCGTCTGTGTACAATACCAGACCTCCAGGTCTTCTATTCTTCTCTATTCACCATGCCGTTCTTCCCTTGTAGGAAAGACAACCATGAAGGGTTTTATAAAGGATAATTTCCTCAACATAAAATCAGTTTACATAGCGAGAATATTATCCTTACATAGCATGCGCATGAAATATGCTGCGGAAAATCATTGTTAGGAGTGCGACTGATGTGTATAGTGCTACGGTTGTAGAAAATATTACTTGTTGTGGGAAGATGAAATTCGGGTAGCTATTAACGAAAGAAGCAAGCGTACCTAAGAAAGTTGAACATTACAGCCCTTAGCGATGACGAGAGAATTAGACTAGAAAATTATTATAGAGACAAGAAATGAAAATTAAAAATACTAGTTAACGAAAGCAAGGATAGAATCAAAGCAGAACAAGAGAAGAAAATGGAAAATGCTTTCGAAGAAATAAGAAATTATTTCATTGGCAAGTAAGCAAGGTCAACAAGTAAGGAAGCAGTAGTATAGAGTTAATGGGAATTAGGAATAACAAGGATGAAATAGTATATTTTGCAGACGAACTCACAGACGGTTATAGGGAACATTAAAAGAAATTACTCAGAGGTGAAGCTATGGAGCAGCACGACTGCGGCATAGAAAACGATACGTCAGAAAAACCGGTTCAAAGAATTATGGTCTCTGAAAGGAAAGGGAGATAAAAGCATCTGCAATAATTTCAGAGTATTAGCTTGCTAAGTATCGTAAATAAAATATATTCAAAATACTTAGTAATAGACTCATGAAAATAACAGAAGGAAAGATACAAAAAGCCACAAAAACATAAACGCTTGCATGAGAAAATGTATAGACGTAAAGGAAGCTAAAGATATATCTCAGGACCGAAAAGTGTGGCGACAAATAGTTTATAAGAAATGCATGATGAAGTGCTGACGGAGTGAGAGATGCGGAAATGAAAGACTTTGGATACTAATTGGCCCGATCTTTACATGATGACTTTTTGAAATTCTTGGCCTGGGGTGCTTGCTAGAGAGATTGATCAGCGACCTGGGTCAAGGCAGTTTTGCGAAACGATTGTCTTACTCAGATAAACGACGCGGGAATTCTAGAAATATCTAAAAATATATACACGCCCACCCCAACTCACCCTTATACCGTCTCGTAAACTTCCCTCTCACTTTCCTCATATGAATTACCTGATCGCCGGCTAGAACCAAGAGATTGAGCCCAATGGTATAATGTCATGAATTTCTTAGCGTCGCGTCGATTAACTACCGCGAATCATTTATAGGCTGCAACTGACTTATGCGAAATAAAATGGAATAATAGAATTAAGCTTCTAATATTTTCAATACCATTACGAATTCATAATTCTCTTTTCTCTTCTCACAGAAATATCATCAGGTACGCCACCCAAAACAAGGGACTTTTTGGCAAATTTTGGAATGAGTAACGAACATGCAAATCATCAAGGTACGTAGTTCTAGTACAAATAAAAATTAATAAGAGAAGTGTTAATTATTAAACAGCTTTTATATTAAAATTTGTAAACAGTTATTAATCTCTTGAACTAGAATATACTCTAGGTGCATGGAATCTTGTTTCCTATGTTTATACCATAATGAAATTTCATTTTTTTATTAATCAACTTTTTTGTAGGATCTTTATCTTTTGAAGCATGACGGTCCATTAGATAAGTCTGCAGAATAAAAAAAAATCACAACTATTACTATTATTAAATATTACAGGCCAACAGCCATACCACGCTGAAAAAACTAGTTCTCGTCAGATCACTGAAGTTAAGCAGCGTTGGGCGCGGTTAGTACTTGGATGAATGACCATTCGAGAAAACCGAGTGCTGTTGGCACATCGTGGGTGTGGTGAGCCCACACTTGTAGTTATTTTACTACAAGCTATCAGCCTAGAAACACTACCCGAATCGGGTAGTGTCACGCCTACCCTGAAAGGGAAATGGCTTAATGGTATACAGGAAAATCAGTATTGGCCTATAATCATGTTCTTATAATGAATCTCTTATAATTTTTTCGCGATTATGAAAAATTCATTGAAGAAAATCATTATACAGAAAACTAATATAGGATATTCAACATTACAAAGAATGATTCAAAATATTGAAGAAATGAATGTGAAAAGTAGACAAACTATGAAGAAACGGTTTATTTCAGACCACTCATTCTACATTTTCATTCTCTGCTGTCATATTTTTGTTGCAATCGAAAAAAAACACCGAATCGGCGCACTTTTGATGATCGGCGTTTTTCTGTGCAATTAAATTTCCTATAAGAATATATACTTTTAAAATTTTAATTTAGAATTTGAAAAGATTCCAGGGTCAAAGACATTCAGCGAGAAGGATTAATATGTGATTATAGAATCCGGTTCCTTAATTATAATTACATTTAAAAACTCATGATATACCAAAAGACGATTTTATATTTTAAAAATGTAATCCAATATTTCTTGTTGCAGAATTAGGTTCACAGTCTGAGGGTTTTGCAAATCGTGACCCTAATCCTGATGTTTCTCGTTATGCACCTTCTTTTTCTTCTTCTTCTCGTTCTTCTTCTTCTTCTTCTTCTTCTTCTTCTTCTTCTCCTGGCAGACCTTCTTCTTCTCCTGGCAGACCTTCTTCTTCTCCTGGCAGACCTTCTTCTTCTCCTGGCAGACCTTCTTCTTCACCTGACAGTCCTCATTCTTCTCCTGATAGACCTCATACTTCTGCCGGATCTCCACCACTTGTCGAGCCTCCTGTTCGTGCCAGGTCCAGGTCTCCTTCTGCCTGGTTTCATTCTTCAGTCATACTTGGATTTAAACTTAGAGAACTCAAATTTGTTCGACTTATTGCCCGTAACAATCCACACCGGATATTAGAACTTCGAAGATACACTTTTCCTCCTAATAAACCAATTGGAATTAAAAACCAACATAATGCTGTTTTCCCCATGCCAACCGGAGAACAAATTGTATTATCAGCGTCTAATGGTGACGTCTGTGCAATATTGAGGAAAGTATCAAACAGACAAACGATTTTTCGTGGAATTTTTGAAGCTGTTATTTCGCGGCCGAAACGGGTCAAAATAAACATGAATAGCGGCGCTATTGAAGAATTGACCCCACGAGAAATCGCGGGATGTCCACTAGGCAACAAAGTCCCAATCAACAAGAGTTTTAGAGTATTTCGTGTGTGAACCACAATTCCTTAAACCGTTAATGAAAAGAAAAACACGCATCTCTCAGATCTAGCGTTTTGCGGTTGGCCTTTATGCTTAACCCACGTTTATACATAGAGCTCTTGAAATTAAAGGTCGATAGATTGACAAATGTAATTTTGTGACGCTAAATTTTCTTTTTAGGGTGGCCACCCGACCGGGAAAACGTGAAAATGACCGGGAATTCTTTGAGTCTCGGGAAAACTAAGAAATCTATGAATTTCTTTTTGACCCGCAATGTTACAACTTTTTCGAAGAAAAATCTATCCAACCACTTTAAATATCACAAATTTAATATCTTATGCTATACTGCAATTTTATATAGGAATAATTTAAACTTTTGTTAATGTTACGTTCTCCTGTTAAGTTTTTCAATTATGAAATCGTTCAGTTTGTACTACATCAAATGAAAAAATGTTGGGCTCACACGAGCTCGAATTTTTTTATCTCAATCACAGTGACAACATTTTGCGAACCGAGAATTTTTTTCTTTGATCAAAATAGCTACCCTGCTTTTGTTAAAGTTCCTTTAGATTTAACAAATACATTCTCATCACTTGTCTCTCGATTCGCACGCGACAAACTGTATCCAAACTGCGAAATTTTCTATATTATGATGAACTCTATCATTTTAAATGAATGTGTTATCAATTTCTATATCTCAGACCAAGCCTGCTTGTTCATATATTGCAAAATAAAGTACCAGTTTTATGCTTTATCATTATTTTATCTTTGTTACCCTATGAAATGTATACGAACAATTTTTTAAAATAATTAAATAATTTTTATGTGTACATACCTTTTTTAAGCTACGACAAAAATGTGACTGTCTCACATAGCCGAGTTTTGTGTTTAAATTATGAAAACAGATTCGAGGTGAAGGTATCATGAAACCAAAAACATATCCTGGACAATGAATGTGGAAAATTGACATGTAAAAGATTTGCGAAACTTATGTTTTCTAAAAACCGTTTCTTTTTCTGAGTAACATTATTATCAATGATTGAAGTAATCTGCTGGTATCGATAGACAACTTACATATTCTTTTCCGTGAACATACGTCTAATCAAACAGTAGTACAAATCATGTTCAGAGCTCATTTTGAGATAAAAAAGGTTGCTTCTCAAAATTGTTTTCTAACCTGGTGTCATTTTCCTCCAGTGTCGGACTAGAATGTATTAGCAGCCAGGACAAATCTTTTGTTCAACTCATCGCCATTTCAAGTAAGTTGTTTCAAAAAAAAATTTTAATCATAAAATGAAGAGCACATCATAATCTTTAAATCCGAAGCAATGGCGCGAATAAATATTACGTAATTAAGTTATCATAAAAAAATGTTTACCAGTGAGATGGAAATTGCTGCGAAGCTAAAAATACGAGATTCGTCACGTGCGTTAACCTTTTATCGGAATGACTCTGATGAAAATAAGTATTAGTCCTCCATAGATGAAGCTTAGAAAGAATTTTTTTCTTATTTTGACCTGTAGAAGACAATTTTTTCATTGATATTAGAATATTTTATGAATATTAGACTATTGGCATCTAATAGGTCTATACTTTGAGGACGCTGCTCTGGTTTTGAGATAACTTCTTTTTCTCTAAGTAATTTCTAAAACATTAGATCAAAAATATGAACTTATTAGAAGGGAAATGAGTGTTTATGAACACTTGATCTCCTACTTGTAAATCAACCTCCGAAATTCATTTTTGGTTGTTTAACTTATGTTCCTTTACTTTTTTGATTTTTTTCCTAGCTGGTTCTAGTTTGATTGCAGATGGCATTTGTGTTTCTTTATCTTCCAGGAATTTAATTATTTGTTTTGGGATTTGATTTGGGTGTGAATTGGGTACAATTATCCGATAATATTGCTTTTGGTTTTCCCATTTTTGGGATATAATCATTGCATGATTTCTTAAGGCACGTTGTTGTTGCGCGCTGTATTGGGTAAAGTGTAACCAGTTTGGAGAATACATTGATCAATTAAAACAAAGATATATTCTGCTCGATATCTTGATTTCGGTACCGGGCTATAAAAATCAACTGAAACCATCTCCCGCGGATTGTTTACCGTTATATTCTGAAATTTTCCTTCCATCGTATAATACAAATATTTTACGCATTGACACGGGACACAGTATTTTATAAATTGTTTGGTATCTTTGTTCATACCCCTCCAGTAAAAATGATCCCTGTAAAATTGTAGAGTTTCGAAGACTCCACATTGACCATAAAATTCATGTATAACGTTTATTAATTCACATGACATTTTCTGAGTTACTTCAAACTTCCATTTCTCACCCTGATCATTTTGCTTAATGAAAATTATGTCTTCGACTATTTTATAATTTTCATTTTTCGCGCCTTTCTTGAGTGTTTTTTTTAATCTATATCACAATCCGATGTAATCTTCTGTATTGCATTTATTTGTATTTCTACTTTTGATTCACCTTTTCCCTGAATAAGAGATCCAATCATTGATGCGACAATACATCTTCATTCTTTCTTATGAATCTCACCCTCAAATGTTCTGCTAGAATAGTCCGCAATAACTTTTTATTTCCCTGGCCAGTATTGTATATCAAAAGAATATTGGTCTAAGATCATTGACCAACGAACTAAACGTGAATTATGGAATGAAGTTTTCAATAAAAATGTGAGTGCTTGATGATCGATAACTATAACAAAATGTGAAGTATATAGATATCTCTACAATTGTATCGCTCCAAAAATTATTGTCAATAGTGCAAGTTCTGTAACAGAATATTCTGATTCAAATTGTGAAAGGCATCTACTATTCATTGAAATGATCCTAATGTACGATTTCGAATCTACTTGATATAGTACTGCGCTGATTTCGGCTGTGCTTGGATCAGTTTTTTAAAGAAGATACTTGTATCTGCTTCAGAGGAACTCCTTCACTGATGTTACGTCTTGAATTCGGCTTTGTATATATGTATAGGTCCCTTAAGTGTCAAGATGTCTAATAACACTTATATCCACCAGCTGAGAGTCATCGGGAACGCCAATCATCTTTCCTTTCTTCAGATGAATCCTGGCACACTTGTCCTATCCAAAGTCCATACCAATCTCTCCTGTGTAGTTCTTGACGATATTTAGAGAAAGTTGAAGTTGGCTTTCACCAGAAGGAGAGATCTTGAGGCCGTCCATATAGAATACATGAGTGACCTTATGCTCGCGATGATTAGTGTCGCCGTAGAGAAATAAACGAAAATTTTTTACGGCAAGAGATAGAGGCAGAAGTGTGATGCAAAAAGCAAAAAGCTCATGGTATCGCTCTGAAAGACACCCGTCTGAAAGGTGACGTTGTTCGTTGTAACCCGATAATTTCGAGATGAGATAGTAAATCTAGTTTTCCAAGGGGGCATCAATCTCTCTATGCATCTCACTATGTGTGGATGAACCTCCAAGCTGGTTGAATCAAGAGGTTGAATCGAAAGCTTTTCGGTAGTCAATCGAGACCGGTAGTCGAGACAGGATGTGCTGATGGGCTGCTGCGTCTTTGCAGACGCACCTGTCAATTAGCAGGTTATCTCGAACAACCCTGTTGTTTAGGACAGCTGTAAAGATCTTATACAGCGTCTTCAAACAAGTTATTGGCCCGCAATTCTCTGAGTTAGACGAGTTGCCTTTTTTCGGCAAGATAATAGTGCGTCCTTATACCACCCACTGTAGAAGGGGCTTTTCCGACTGTAAATATGAGGTGCATATGCGGGCCAGATGTTGGTGTGTAGAAGTAAACTTTTTCCACCAGAAGTTCTTGATACAATGTGGTCCTCGAGCGGATAATTTTGTCATGTCCCTAAGTTTCATCTCTTCGTTAGTGATTGATGGACATTCCTCTTCAGATGTTATGAAGTTCTCGCAATCCTCTTTGAAGCGGTTGATATCATCAGTACCACAGTTATTACACGCCCGCGTGGGTGTTATTCCTTTTGGGACCGACCTGGACAATATATATTACAAGGACTCTGCGGTGGTTGTTTAACCGAATTTATGTATAGAAATATATAATAACAATATTATATAATTAAAATCAAATGTAATTTTTGAAATCCTAAGACATTCCTTAAAATTCTGTCACATCTCTTAGAATTTTATTTGAAAAATGATTAACTTCTTTGAAATTTCTTGTTTTCTATTGAAAAATCTCAAAAACCTTGAAATCCTATCTTCTGCTGTATATATTAAGAAAAGGCCTAATTGAATCATATCAGAGAAAATTGCAGTATATTTCTAACAGTGTATTTTTAATAGTCGAGTGATTAGCCCCTCAGATGTAGATAATCATAATGATAATATTACCACTACTAGTACTACTACTAATAATAATAATAAAATAAAAAGTAAATTCTACGGCATTATACGTAGAGAAGAGCTCTCGATGGGTCTGTCAAACATGTTTCTCAAGTCTGCTGGATTAAAATCGGAGACTGAGGGATTTCTTTTTGCCTGGCAAGATGGCGTTATAGACACCTTAGTTTACCGCGAGCGCATAATGAATATACCTGTAGGCGATACCAACTGCCGAGCGTGCAAGCACGAGCCAGAAACACTTGGACATGTTCTCAGTGGATGCTCAAAATATGCACGATACGGGTACATAGAGAGACACAATGCGGCTCTAAAAGTATTATATTACCATCTGAGGCACTTCTATGGTGTTGATCTATTGCCCGTCTTGCCATACGCCCAGGGGAACTCGAGTCCGTTGTGAAGAATGATCAGTGTAAGATCTACTGGAATTTCTCATTCTCGACCACTCAACGTATCAGTGCTACGAAGCCTGATATTGTCCTCCAAGATCTGAAGAACAAGATCATTTACGTGATTGAATTCTCGGCACCAGCCGATGGTAATATCACGGCAAAGGAGGAAGAAAAACGGGCGAAATATCAAGCACTTCTTTTCGAGCTAAGCAGGCTCTACCAAGGCTTCAAAGTCCATCTTGTAGTTCTCATAATCGGCTGTCTTGGAGGTATGAAAGCTTCATTTATTAGCCAACTCAACAAGATTTCGGCTTGCCAGCGTCAGGCTCATTCCATCGCGAACCGGATGCAAAAGGCTGTTCTTCTGGGATCACTTCATCTGGTCCGTCAACACTGTTCCTCATAACATTCCACAAAGATTGGTAGCTCTAAAAAAGTATCCAGAGGTGAAATTTCATCTCCAACTGTCCCGTCTGCCGCGTAAGATCATCCGCGGCTAGAGACCTGACTCCAAGGAACAGTGTTGCCCGATGTTTTCTCGCGTAAATTTCCCGCTCTTGCTTACCTTCTAGGACAGAAGGAGCAGAAGCGGATGACGTACACGTTCCAGTTGCGTCGGGATTGGTTGCTTTTAAAGAACCATGATCGTAGCTTTCGGAGCCTACAACTTCTCACATAAAAATTCCACATAAATAATATAATAATAATGATAATAATAATAATAATAATAATCACCAGAGGTGAAACTTCATCTCCAACTTTCCCGTCTGCCGCGTAAGATCATCCGCGGCTAGAGACCTGACTCCAAGGAACAGTGTTGCCCGATGTTATCTCGCGTAAATTTCCCGCTCTTGCTTACCTTCTAGGACAGAAGGAGCAGAAGCGGATGACGTACACGTTCCAGTTGCGTCGGGATTGGTTGATTTTAAAGAACCATGATCGTAGCTTCCGGAGCCTACAACTTCTCAAATAATAAAAATTCCACATAATGGAATGTGGACATCGTAAGGCTCAAGGAAACAACATATTATTATTATCATGAATATTAATACAGTTTTCATAAAAATAATATGTTTCCGGGTTACTGTAATATTGATTGGAATTCGACGTTAAAGGACGATGCTCTTCTTTTAAGATAACTTCAAAAATAACATAGTAGTTAAGGGATTGACAGTAGAGAGTGAAAAAGGGGAAGTGGAAATCAAAAATCTTCTGAGAGATATTGGAGTTCAAGTAAGGGTAGAAGGAGTTAAGAGAATAGGTGGGACGAAGGAAGGAAAAGAAGGAATGTTTATAGTAAAAGTAGGGAGTGAGGACGAGAAAAAGAAAATTATGGAGAATAAAAAATTATTGAAAGGAAGAAGGGAAAGAATTGAAGAGGTATTGACATGGAGGGACAGAAAAAGGAGATGGCAGATAGAGCAGAGGGCATGGGTAGAGCTGAAAAAGGGTCACATGGTTTGGATAGGGAGAGACAGATTATGGATAAATGGGGAGGAATGGTTCTGGGACGAGGAATTAGAAGAAATAAGGGAAAAGGGCAAAAGAGTTGAGAAAGGTAGAAAAAAGGAAGATGCAAAAGAGGTTAGAGATCAAACAGAGGGGTTTCCAAAAAGCAAGGAGGAAGAAAAGTGAGAAGGATAGGTGAGGGAAGGGAGGAGAAAAACGTGAAAATAGCTTTCTGGAATGCTTCAGGCTTAAAGAACAAGAATGAAGGTTTTTGGCGGGAGTTAGAAAAGTGGGATGTTATTATGATGAGTGAAACCTGGGTCGATGAGAAGGATTGGAAGGAGATGAAAAGGAGGTTACCTAAAGGTTATGTGTGGACAATGCAAGAAGCAAGAAAGGAACACGTTAAAGGTAGAGGGATGGGCGGCATGGTCTCAGGGGTGAGAACAGAATTGGAAATAAAAGGGAGAATAGAGGAGGGCAGGGAGGAAAAGGATGGAACAATGGTAAGAAGGATAATAATTAGAAAAGTCAAAATAGCCGTGGTTTGTGTATATAGAAGAAGAGGGGAAGAGGAAGGTTGGAGAGTAATAAGGAGATGGATGGAGGAAAAGAAGGAAGAATTGGTTTTGATACGAGGTGACTTGAATGCCTGGACTGGCGAGCAAGGGGGAGGGACTTGGGATGAAGAAAAGGAAACCTACATAAGGAGCTCCAAACATAGGGAGATAAACCGGGAGGGGAGGAGGTTATTAGACGAAATAGGAGAAACAGGATGATTTATATGTAATGGCAACATGAAAGGAGATGAACAAGGAGAAATCACATTTATAGGTAAGGGGGAAACAGTAATAGACTACATGCTGGCGGAAGAAAGGATGAGGAATATGATAGGCAGTATGAATGTGGGGAATGAGATAGGGTCCGAGCACTTCCCAGTAATAGCTACACTCAAAGGTGGCGTCCATAAGCGTGGCAGAGAGAGAAAGGAAAGAGGGGGAGAAAGGAACACGAAAATGGGAGTCTGGGGGGTAGATAAATTAAAAGAGTTTAAACAAAAAATGGAAAAACAGAATGTTAGGTATGAAAAGGAGGAGGGAGTAGACTCGTTAATTGAAAGGTTGAAAGGGTCGATTGAGAAGGTAAGGGATGAGGTAGGTACAAAAGAAGGAAGAGAAGAGGGAAAGAGAGGCTCGTGGGACGAGGAATGCAGGGAGAGTAAAGAGAGAATGAAAGAGTGTGTAAGAAAATGGAGGAAAGGAGAAATAGAGAAGGCGGAGTACAACATGAGAAAAAGAGAACATGAAAGGATGCTGGAAAGGAAAAAGCAAAAGGAAAAGATGAAATGCAAGGAAGAAGTAGAAAAAGCGATCAAAGAAATTAGGGTCTGGGATGTGATAAATAGGGAAAGAGGAGGAAGGAAGGGCGTGAATGAAGAAATAGAAATGGGCGAGAGGACGGATTATTTTAAGGGTCTGTTAGGGGGAGAACAAAATCGGATGAAAGCGGAAAATAGAAGGATAGTCCAGGGAGAAATGGAGGAAGGGCACGAAATAACAAGAGATGAAGTGCATCAGGCGATAGATAGACTGAAAAGAAACAAGGCTACAGGAGAGGAAGGTATGGAGAACGAAGCAATAAAGTATGGAGGAGAAGGGATTAGAGAAGGGATGTGGAAGATCTGCAGCAAGGTCTGGAATGGAGAAGGGTGGCTGGAGGAGTGGATGACAGGGCTGGTGGTACCGCTTTTCAAGAAAGGGGAGGGTAAGAAGGTAGAAGAGTACAGAGGGATCATTCTCATGCCAGTGGGTTATAAAATATACGCAGAATTTCTAAGAAAAAGGTTAGAGAATCAGATAGAAGAGAAACAAAGTATTCCACACAATCAGACGGGATTTAGAAAAGGTATGGGGACAATATATAACATTTACGTACTGAACTACTTGGTTAATAGAAACTTAGGGAGAGAAAGAGGGAAATTAGTCGCCTTGTTCGTAGATTTTAAAGCAGCTTTTGACTCAGTGAATATAAAAGTGCTATGGCAGGCAATGAAAGAGAGGGGAATAGAGGAAGGGTTGGTGGAGAGGATAAAGGAAATTTTTACTGAAACCAGGATTAGGGTGAAGATAAGGGGGAAGAAGGGGGAGGTTTTCTGGACAGGAAGAGGTCTAAGGCAAGGGTGCCCATTGAGTCCGCTACTATTCAATATGCTGCTGGCAGACGTAGAGGAGAAGCTAAAGGAGAAAGGGAAAGGGGGACGATTTTGGGTAATAGCAAACTATATTCTCTAGCATACGCGGACGACGTAGTTCTATTAGCAGACGATAAGAAGGGGATGAACCTAATGATAAGAATTTTCGAAGATTATGTGGGAACAAAAGAACTGACGGTGAACGTAGGGAAGACCAAGGTGATGTGCTTCAGAAATAGAAAGACCAAAATAGGTTACGTTTGGAAGATGAACGGACAAACAGTGGAAAGTGTGGAGGAGTTCTGTTACTTAGGTTTTTGGTTTGAGGCAGGAGGGGGAAATGAGGTGCAGGTGAGGAAAAGAATCGAATGTGCGAGTAAAGTAATGGGCCAAGTATGGGGTATAGGAAAGAGAAGGTTCAATGATGATTGGAGAATGAGGATTTGGTTGTTTGATGCGTTGGTTTGGGCGGTGTTGTGTTATGGAGTGGAGGTCTGGGGATTGAAGGAATATAGGAAAGTGGAAAGCATGCATGAGAGATTTCTGAGATGGGTAATGGGGGTTAGTTGGAGTTGTCCAGGATACATGTTCAGGGAAGAACTAGAAAGGGAAAAAATGGTAACTAGAAAAATTAAGAGAGCCTGGAAGTTTGAAGAGAAGTTCGGAACAAGGACACGAGAGACAATTTGGGAAATTCGAAATGGGAGGAAGAAAGGAAAAAATAAGGAGGGCTTGTGATATACAAGAAGGGGTACTGGAGTTGGAGGAAATAGAGTTAGAGCTATGAGTAAAACAAGGAGAAGAGAGATGGACAAAGATTATGGAGTCGAGGTACAATAGATGGTATATGATGGTCCAAGGGGTGACGGAACCAGAATATTTGCAAAAAATAAAAAAGGAAGATAAATGGAATAGGGCGGTACGGTTTAGAATGGGAGAAGGAGTGAGATCTTGTAGATATTGGATGGACGAAGAGGACAATCTGTGCAGAGTATGTGGATACGAAATGGAGTCATGGGCAGATGTGTTAGAGAGGTGTACAGGAGAGGAAGATGGACAGTTGAGTGTGGATGAGTGTGTGAGACGGTTTTTGGATGGTAATGGACAGGGAGTGACGTGGATGAAAAAACTGGAAGAAGTAAGAGAAAGCGAAGGAGCAGGGCAGAGCCAAATGGGTAATCCTGTCTAAAGGAAAGTAACTAGCAAAAATTTAAAATTTTAAAATCGGTGAAAATGTATTTGATGGTAAGAGAAAACGGGAGCCCTGGAAGATCGCTCATTTTTAGAAGTTTAAGAACCAATAGTATTAATAGTATTGTTATTTTAAGTAAGGCGAAACATTAGAATATAAGCAGCGGTTAAGTACAGGGAGGGGTGGCCCTCAAACCCGTGAAAGGGAGAGATTATATATACATACATACATACATACATACATACTAGGGTGTGCCAAAAAAAGCGAATTTTCGAATTTCATACCCACCTAGGAGTCAAATTATTCCTAAGCGTATAACAACCCTACTCCTTTTTTTTTAAATTTTTTGAACAACTATTAGATAGTGCGACTCGCATTGTTAGTTCTTATGGTGTTTTCGTCATTTTAACACTGGAAAATATTTTTTTTTTTCAACCTTAAATTTAAACCACTTAATGTTTACCGATTTTACTTCTATTGGAGAAATCGTTTAATCATAGACTGAAAAAGGATTTTCTAATATAATCTCTTTAAAAACTTCAAATTTTATTGATAAAACTGACCATTAAAAAAAGCTATTTTTGATCAAATTTAACAAAAATCATGAACTTCGTGAAACTTTTAAACATACTTAAGACTTTGTTTTACTTTCAAACTTGTTACCACATATTCTTCATGGATTTAAGAATAAGATTTGAAAATCTGAACTTGATTAATAAATATTTAGTTAGGGAAACATATTAATGAACAAAATAAAATATTCACAATTCCTCGCTTCGAAGAGAGTTGAGAACCTTCTCTATTGTACTAAGGCCACGGTGGTTACGGTGCAATTCTGCATTGAAGAATAACGCCAGGTATATATTGGCAGAAGTTCGAGTGACTGTCTAACACTGACTTATTAAAATTTGTATTGTTCCTAACATTAGGCATCAAGGGTTTTTCAAATAAAATAACATTTACAAAAAATTATTCTTTATTAGAATAATTTACTATTCATGGTCATTTTGAAATATTCACAGATTTCTATAAATTGAAGAGTAAGCGAATAAAACGTGATACATCCATTTTTTGAACGAATTGAGATAATGGTTGCTTCTGTATGTTTGCAATATCATAAATTCGAATACCAAACATAATTTGACGAAAAAAAATTCTTCTCGATTCCTAAAAATTGGGAAAAATCATACATACATACTGAATGTTTTGACTAATTTTAATATTATATTATATATATAATATAATAATATAAAATAATATAATATATAAAAATAATAAAAATAAAATATAATAAATATAATATAATAAAAATATAATATATATTATAATTAATTGACTAATTATAATAGCCCAGTTCAGATTTCATTCTTATCAATAGATTTCAGGCTACAATACATCCCTAAATATTGAAAAATTTACTCAATATTTGCATCGAAAGCAATCATAGTCGTTGAATTTATCACTAAAATCATTTTAGTAACTCATTCTCACATTTTCAACCACCAATCTCTTTTTCAAAGCATACGTTCAGACTATCTTTATTGCAATCGGAGAAAACTTTACGGTGAGCTGGCATGAGACGTAACAAACATTGCTTTTCCGCCTCATTTTTCGTTAATATTAAATTATATTCACTCGCAAGTGCTACCATACGTTCTGCGTTATCATTGATAACAGGCAGAGCCTTGACAATACGTAAACCTTCATTATAATCGACCCTGCTGTTCCACGTTTTGGGATCAGATTTCAAAAAATCAGCTGAAATTCGTAGCGTTTCAAAAAAACGCATCGTGTTTTTAGTTACAAATTCATCTAATTTCCTCGATCCTAGGTTTTTTTGTAACTCATTTTCAAAAGGCAATTTTTTCAAAGGCTTCTCAGAACCGCAGCGTTGTTTAATTGCCTGTACCATTTTGCACTTGCATTCGTATGAAACTGTTTTGTCAAAGAAAGCAAATCCAATGAGTTCTTCACTCAAATACCAAAGGTGATTTGACATTTTCTTCAATACAGTTTCATACATTTTTGCTCTTAAATGTGAACGCGACTCACTTGACGGTGACAATGGAACTTCTAAAAGACTCTGCAAGAATGAAAGATCATTCCTGGGTGCAGACATAGGATTTTTTGCTGTGTACCAAGCTTTTTGATAAATCATTACTATAAAACAGCTGATTTCTCGAAATCCAGTTTCGTCGCGAGTACTAAGGTGAAATTGTCGTCGAAAAAGATAAACTTTTATGCTATAAATTGTTTTACCCATCCATCTAGCATGATGTACCGCTCCTGGTTTTTTAAAACGTATACCTGTCACAGGTTCGCGACCTAGAAAAATTATTATGAGTTCTAGTAACTCCTTGTAATCATCGCGTGGACTTGTCAATGACTCCTGCTCATCTTTAGAATGATCAGTCTCTGGTTTCCATTCCTAGAATATTAAATAAACAAATTGTCAAATTATGCTAGTAAATTTGCAATAACTCAGACACAAAAAAAATAAAAGTGGCATTTTTAAGCAAAAAAGATGAAATTTGTACCAAATCAGATAAATTTTTGAACCAAAAAAAAACGAATTTCTAGAAAACAGTTTAAACTTCAACCCAAAAGTGACGAATTTTTAACAAAATATATACAATATTTACTGAATAATTGAATTTTCAGATTAAAAAGTTTAATTTTAACCAAAAGTGGAATAGTTAAATTTTCAGTTAAAAAAATTAATTTTTAACCTAGAAAAAAAACGAATTATCAACCAAATATTTCAACCTTCAACGAAATAAATTAATTTTTAACTTGAAAAATAAATCTTCAAACAAGTAGTTTAACCTTCGAACAAACAGTTGACTTTCCTACCAAATTATTGAATTCTCAAGCCAAAAAGACAAGTTTTCTATAAAATATTAACATTTTCAACCACAAAATTCATTTTTCACAAAGAAGTTCAATTTCTAACCAGAGATAAATTTTCAACTAAAGTTACGAATTTCGAATAAAAAAATCAATTTTGAAGAAAGAAGTTCAATTTTCAACCAATAAGTTGAATTTTCAAAATAAAATTTCCTGCAAAAAAGTTGAAAGTTGAACTCTAAAATGTGAATTTTCAAGAAAAAACTCAATTGTCAACCGAAGCAGAATAATTTTTAACCATACAGTTGCAATTTTAACCAAAGAAGATCAAATGTCTACGAAACAATATGAATTTTAAAACCAAAAAGAACAAAATGTCAATGAAGTTGTTGAATTTTACAGTCAAAAAGACGAATACTCAACAAAAAAGTTGAATTTTCAATCAAAAAGGAAGACTGTGAAGCTTGAATTAAATAAATATGAATTTCGACAATAATTAAATCTTAAAAAAAAATTATTTATATTGATAAATATTTTAAATGGGATAATACTAATAGAAATTATAAAACATTAATAATTGCGGATTGCAAAATTATTTATACCTTCAAACGTTCTTCAGGAAACAAGAGAAGAGAATCTTGCTGATCACCAATTATTTCCAATACCAAGGGATCATTTACACCGCAATCGAATGTTGTCTTGTCCAGAGATTGCCATTCCGATCGAAACCTTTTAAACAAAAGGACTTCTGGCCCCGAAGTACAACCCATATAATGTGCAAACGATGCCTTCATCATTAATTCGTAAATATGATGTCTACAAGCCAAATAGAGCAGATTTCTATTCAGTTTTTGCTCCAGAAGAAGACAGGTGCCACCTTTCTGGCCAGCATTTGTATTCGTTGTATCGAAGCACATCCCACAAATATTATCAACAATATTCCAGTCTTCCAATAAATACATTATCGCTGAAGATTGGGCTTCAGCTGTACCAGAATCTAAGTGTGGTACGCCTAACAATTGGCTGACTTCTGGTGCCGTTACAAGTACTGGGAGGCGATCAGCTGTATGGACTGATTGACTATCGGTTGGCATAATTTTACCATCCCACTGTATAACGCCTACTGATTGCAATTTAAAGTTTTGTTTTATAATTCCAGCCAATCTTGTGCGTTCCTTTTGACGTTCTCTGTGAATAGTTCGATGATTAATATTGACATCAAAAATAGGGATATTGGTCAAGCTTTTTGTTGCAGACGCTAGTATATGCGTGGCCATTCTACTGCACACTTTTCCTCGATCTAGTGCCATACAAATTTCGGGAGTCATAAGTTTAAACTTTTTTGGAGTTTCTTTACAGTCCGGTTTAAAAGACGATTCACTCCATTCTTCCTCCGAGGAATTTAAAGAAAGAGTGTCAGTTGACTCGTTCAACATCACAATTTCGTCTTCAATATCTGAAAAGATATGATCACTTTTTAGAAAGATAAATTTTCTGAGTGGACAATTTACTTTTACAATAAGGCCGTTGCATAATTTACAAGAATTGCATTTTTCAATAATTCATTTAGTTTATGTTTCGTTGTTTCTTATTTTTTCATTTTACCTGTATCGCGTTGCTGGCATTCATTTATCTTCTTCTCTTGTTCCTCAGCTGATTTTTGTTGTTTAAGTGTAGGTCTCATAGAACCTGCACGTTGGTGTTTGCGTTGTGCCAATAAAAATAATCGATCTTTTTCACTTATTGTTTCCAAGGCAGTCTGTGCAGCAATATCAAATAATTCATTTAACTCCTCTTTGAACTGACATTCTTTTACACTTTGCGCGGCAAAAGTTTTCTTTCTGGACTTATTTAAATTCATATATTCTTTGTATAACGCTTTTACTTTATCAGTACATTTATCTTGTTTTTGAATTTGAATATTAGCATTTACCCAAAATTTCTTACACTTAATTATTGCAAACTTAGCACTTTCATGAATGGTTCTTTTCTTTTCCGAACATCTCAGCTCGTAAAGAAAGTATCGTAAGACTTGTCCTTTTGATGGTAATTTACATCCAAGAATATCCTCTTCGAAGTGTCCAATAAGGTATATTTCGCTTCTGGAACGTTTCATCGCCATGATTTTAACACTTTCGTTGATTTATTTGTACATCACATCACATCACAATTACATATAAAGTATAAACTAATAAATTTACTTCTCAACACTATGGTAGCTGAAGTAGCACTGAAGAAATTTCACTGATCAGAGTCTCAGCACCAGATTATACTAATTATGCCACTAAGCAGAAATTTGTAATTGAGGAAAGGTCCGAATCCAGACAATGGTAGGATTAAACGTCACAAAAGATGTCCGCCCACCATTGACTATTTCCGAGTTTCATGAACAGGACCGCCGCTCTCTCCACAGGCTACCCAGAGTCGCTCGGGTTCTCAACTTCTAACGATTGGAAAATTTATAACAAATAATTAAAACGCGAGTCGCACTATCTAATAGTTATTGAAAAAATTTAAAAAAAAAAAGGAGTAGGGTTGTATTACGCTTAGGAATAATTAGACTTCTAGGTGGGTATGAAATTCGAAAATTTGCTGTTTTTGGCACACCCTAATACATACATACATACATGAAAGGATGAAATCCATCTCTCCAATTCTTTTAGCATATTTTATAGAATTAATAGTAGTTTCTCGAAGCCTTAAATGAGTCGTTACATTGAACACTATATCAGTTTTCCAGGTAAAAACGAACTCTCCTTAAAACTTGAAAGATTGGGTAAATAGGGACATCAGTTTTAATTAAATTTATAACCAAATTTTTTGATTGAAACTGACGCTTATCAAATGTATATATCTTAGAAGAACAAGCCTGAGGCCTTTAATGTAAGAGATAACGACTACATTCTAGATTGTATAAACTAATGAAGCGGTAAAATATTCATTAGTTACATTGTTAATCAAATTCTTCTGTAATAAATTAATCAGTGTTTCCTCTGATTCGAAAAGATGAGGATGATTTGTACTCTGGCTTTATCATGGGCCGTTATCCTCAGTTTCATTGGTGAATATAATAATATAATATATCAATAATTTATGTAAATTTTTTTAAGCTTCACGTAAATACTTAAAAATCCTTGAAAAATAAAACCAGACTGGTTTTCGAAAAAAATGCAAAGTGCAAAAAAACTAGCAAGTTATGTTCCTGCGACATAATCAATCTCATCAAAACATAATTATGAGTTTGAACAGATTAATTTTACATCGGATTTTACAGTAGTTTATATCTACTTTAAGATCTTTAAATGCTGCTAATATTGTTATCAATAAGTATCATTCCAAAATCGATTGTCTTATCGGTGTTGCGATGTATTTAAAAAGAAATCTAATGATGTATACCATCTCTGGATGTTCTAAGAATTAGATTTCCCTATTTCCCTATTAATATAATGTTATTATTTTTACAAAAATCGCTTTTGAATATTGATAAGATGTGAGAAATTGGTGCACTATGATTTTTATTTGAAAAAAAGCATGCAAGGTTAATAACACTCCCCACCTAATTCTCAAAAATAAAACTAACTCCGAAAATATAGTAACTCATAAAACCTTGAAAATTCTAAACTATAACCTAGGACTTTTAATCATCATAGCCAAATTATACAAACTTAGTAATATCCTGACCTCGAATTTTTTTAATGAAACGCAAAATCCCATGCGGTTTACAGCCTTAATTTCAGGAATCTAGTAACGGACGAAATAAAACCTTAAAACTGACCATAGCCTAATTTTGATGAATTAGTAATGACTCAAAACTGGACGTTGCCTGATTCAATCAATTAGTAATGACCAAAACTCAAATTTCTAGCTAAACCCAAAACTCAATCTAGACCATAGCCTAGATCTCCGGAACCCAGTAATGAACCAAAAATAACCTCAAAATTGGGCATAGCCTGATTTACTGAATTCGTAATGACTCAAAACTGGTCGTAGTCTAATTTTTTAAATCAGTAATGAAAGAAACACAACGATCAATTTTCATGACATCTTTAATCTTGACGTTTTAATTTTCAATTAGTTCTATTCAGCTCGCCTATCTGTTAACTTTCTATTGACAGAATTAGCAGAAATGCTCAAACTTTTTTGAAATCTGATCAACGAAATTTTTGGAAACATTTCTTAAATAATTGGATAGCATTTTGGGGTGAGACTTAACTGGGGCATAATTAAATGAATAAACCAAATTTTTGGTAATGCTCGACAGGGGTTCAGTTCAATAACGCACAAAAATTTACAGGAGAGAAAAGCATTTCACAAATAATGTCCATAATCACTTAACATAAATAGAATATACATTATTCTCTAAATAAAAAGGCCCAGTTAAGGAATTTACACCTCGACCACGTGTGGCGCCAATTTTTACAGAAGTAACAAAAGTCTTGATTTCAATAAAATTGCTCAATCATGGCGACAAGTCTAGTGTATTTTCCCCTCACTCTTGTAATTAAGAGTCGGCCTTAACCGCAGTGTTCAAGAATTAGTCAAAGAGGAACTTCCAAGAGGGGAGAGTGGTTGAGAGCGTCTCTATAGTCTGGTGCTTCATAAAATATATAAGTCACTTACAAAACGCCAGAGAAATGTGTCAACTTCATGCAGCTGTGATCAGCAGAGAAGAGCGAGCGCAGCAGCAGTTACCCCAACTTTGGCATGTAGAGGTACTGCGCTTGCGCTAGCCACGCATAAGAGGAACACGGTGCGACTTATTATTGCCATGGTGACGAGTTGTGGCGTCGTGTTCCTCTTAAGCGTCCTAGCGCAAGCGCAGTACGTCTACATGCCAAAGTTGGGATCACTGCGCAGCAGCGACGCTCCGGTACTCGGTTTCGGCTTGCCATCCCCTCCTTTTTTCCGACGTTCCTATTAGTGGTAAGGCCGCTACGGGACGAAGTGCTGGATTGGCATTTATTTCCGTATACTGTACGTAGGTAATCATCCTTTCCTCTATTATCGTTCATAAATGATCCAGAGCTGTTTTTTCTATCATCTTACTCACCAATTTATCCACTTGATCAGCTCATGGAGCCTGAAATTACCCTGGCTGATCAGTGCAGAATTTGATTCAGTACCAATTGGTGTTAGCCGACATGCAGAAGCCTTGCGCATAGAGATTCCACTAGTCATGCTGGGAATTGATGAAGAAGTATCTCATCAAGACTTTTCAAAAATGTTCTACGCCGGGTGAATGAATCATTCCGAATTTTTAGTAACTTTTAGGTTTACTTCCAACTTCGCCGGCATCCTTACAAGATTCTTGTAGCCGAATTTCCTCAGGTATTTTGAGACTGGCAGGAGATAGTAGATAGAAAGGTGGGAGAATTCAAATAGCTTGAAATGTGTTGCAAGGGAATCTGGCTATTCATAAAATATCGAGTGGCGTCCTATTAGAGTCACGAAATCCAAAGAAGTCCTCAGATGTCCCATGACGTCTCGATGAATCCGGATCGTTACAAAAAAATGAAAGAAACGAACAGAATGAATCTCTAAAATTATAAATCATAAATCTGCCCTTATTCGTGGAGTTAGCGTACCCCGACCGCGGTTTCCGAACTTGAAAATTAAATCTCCAAATTTTCAAGAAATTCCGAAATAATAATTAAAATTTTATTTATCAGAATTTGTGGGTTGCAAGAATTTGGCAACGTCACAAATGTAGTTACTAGTTCCCAGATATCCTAGTTTGCAAATATTTGAAAAAACGTCCGGATGCAAGAAATAATTGAGCTTCATCGATTGAATGGATAATATTTGAATCGGAGAATTCACTAACGCGAATCATGAATAGGCTGTGACCGAGTTATACGAAATAAAATGGAATAATCGGATTACGCATTTACTATTTTAAATACATTTTCAACATTACAAATTCATACATATTTTGTGTCTCTTCACAGAAATATCTTCAGCTATGCCGCCTAAAACAAAGGACTTTCTGGCAATTTTTGGGATGAGTAACGAAAATGCGGAACATCAAGGTACGTAGTTCTAGTAAAAATAAGAATTAATTTCAGAAGTGTGAGTTGATAAACTGTTTTTATCATTTCAAAACTATTATTAATCTCTTGAACTAGAAAATGTTCTACAGGCATGGAATCTTGTTTCCAATTATTTTCAGAAAGATATTGAAAGAATTAATGTAAAAAGTAGACAAACTATAAAGAAACGGTTTATTTACTCATAATTCTGCACAAATAAAATTTAAGCGACAAACATCACTTACATCATTTAATGTTCTTTGAAATTGTTTGAAATAATTTAAAATCTTCAAAATTCTTAAAAACTTTTTTGTTGCATATTCCTTGATGCCGATGAAATCCATAGAAATCCCTTAAAAGAAAATTTAATTAATTCCCGAAAGTTCTCTAGAAATTTAACAAAATCTTTCAAAATCACAGAAGCAAAAAAAGCTTCCGATCTTACGATCCGGAGGGGATATAGTGGTGAAACTGAGTCAACAGGCGGCGCTCTGATCAGGTAGTCTGACTTTTGAATCGACAAACATTGCAGAGATTTAAAAATTAATGATAAAAAAACGATTAGTGTTGCGAGAAATTTACAAATAGTATTCAAAAAAAAATATAGCCCAGTGCATCTTTTAACTTTTTTTTTCAAGTCGTAATGTTCTAAATACAGGAAGGCCGTTTCAATCTAAGAAAAAAATTCCTGGACATTTCCCAAATTTTTCCCGGTTCGCAAAAGATTTTCACGGTCAATGAAATAAGAAAATTCAAACTCGAAAGCTAAACATTTGACCATTTGAAGTAATGAAAAAAAATGCAAATTAAAGCATTTAAAGTGGAACTCTGGAATTTTGAAGTTTTAAAATTGAATTTTAAGGTTTCTTGTTTCAAAAATTTACACGTATAAAATAGAAGGTACTAACAATTTTCAATTGAATAATTTCAAATTAAAGGCAGTTAAACTGCAACATTTGGAATTTTTAACTTTTGTAGATTGTAGAGTTCAAAGATTCGAATTCAGTTCCAAAAATATAAATACACGTTATCATTTTCAATGTTCCAAATTACAGAATCCATCAACTAATTTAAAATTTTTCAAAATTATTTTATTTTAAGCAATTTTATTTCAAAATCTTGAAAAAACTACATGTTGTTTTTAATTTTTTCAAAACTTAAATTATTTTCGAAATTTTTTTAGAACATCTATCTTTTAAAATGATTCGAATTTTTCCTAAAATTTTGAATAAATCTGCTGAATTAAAGACATTTCCTTAAAATCTTCCAGATTCTACTTTGACAATTTCGGAAATCTTTACAAATTTTTCCAAAATATTCTCTTTAAATAACTTTCCAAATTAAATATCATTTTAATTTTCCTAGGAATCTTAAGAAATTTTTTTTATTCTTTGGAAGCATTTGACAATTTTTAAAAAGCTTCTAGATTTTTTGTTCGAAATCTGCAAGATTCTAAGTTTGGTTTTAAATTAGGCTTCGGTACGAATAACCGGATTTTGTCGGTACACACACTTCGTTTAAATTATTTGAAATCATTGCAAGTTTTAAATTAATTTTTAATCTTTTACTAACTTCTAAATATCCATTAAAATTACTCGAATTTTTTCTACAAAATATAATTGTTCAACTGATATTTGTACATCAAAATTCAACGATTTCACTTGTAAATAAATTTTTTTTTTTTCAACAGAACGATTAAAATTGCAATCTTCAAAGTTTAAAAGCTCTTTGAAATTCTAACGATTCAAGGCTTTCGAGTTCACCCAATTCAGTTTCAAATTCTTTACTTTTGAAAATTTGGTTTGAAATTAGTCGCCTTAAATGAACAATCAAATTCAATGGGTTAAAAATGAAATACTTTAGACTGAAACAATATTTTCAATTTATTAACAGCCCCTAATTATGAGTCTATTATTATGAAAGTTGTTTTGAATTTTAAAATAGATTATAAAGTTTCAATCGCACGTTCACATTTTTTAACGACTTAGGCTTTCGAATTGAAACAGTTTCATTTTTTTAAATATATTAATTTATATTTATAGCTGATCAAATAAAAATGTTTTTTATCAAAAATTGGATTTTGAAATTCTTCAAATTAAAAATATGTGCTCAAAAATAAAATCCTAAAATGGAACATTTTCGAATCGAAAAATTTTCGAATCACTCATTGTAAACTGGAAGATAAAATAATTTAAAAAGATATCAATTCAACTAATTATTTAAGAAACTGTTGAAATCGAACTTGCAACACAAACCAAGAACAAATCTCTGTACTTTTGAGGGTCAGCGTTTTTCTATCCAATTACATTTTCTATAAAAATATATCGTTATGGAATTAAAATTTAAAATTTATTCAAAAAGATTCCAGGGGTCAAAGACGTTCAGCGAAAAAATTAACGGATGGTTATAGAATCCGGTTCCTTAATTACAATTTCATTTGCAAACTCATGATATACCAACATGCGATTCTGCAACTGTGCACTTGAAAAAATGTAATTCTATATTTCTTGTTGCAGAATTAGGTTCACAGTCCGAGTGCTTTCCAGATGGCGACACTACTTCTGGTTTTCATCTTTGTGGACCTTCTACTTCTTCTCCTGGCAGACCTTCTTCCTCTCCTGACAGACCTCATTCTCCTGCCAGGTCTCCACCACTTTCCGAGCCTCCTTCTCGTGCCAGGTCCGGGTCTCCTTCTGCCAGGCAACGTTATTCACTCATACTTGGTTTCCCTCCCCGACAAACCAATTCGATATAGAACCAAATATAATAACTGTTTTCTCATGATATACCAACATACGATTCTGCACTTGAAAAAATGTAATCGTGTGTTTCTTGTTGCAGAATTAGGTTCACAGTCCGAGTGCTTTCCAGATGGCGACTATAATTCTGGTTTTTATCGTTGTGGACCTTCTTCTTCTCTTGGCAGACCTTCTTCTCCTGACAGATCTCATTCTTCTGCCGGGTCTTCACTACTTCCCGAACCTCCTTCTCGTGCCAGGTCCAGGTCTCCTTCTGCCAGGCACTTGCCTGCACTCATACTTGGATTTCCACTTGAAGAACTTAAATTTGTTCGACTTACTCCCCGCAACAATCCGAACTGGGTATTAGAACTTCGAAGATACACTTTTCCTCCCGACAAGCCAATTAGGTTTAGATCAAAAGACAATGCCTTTTTTCCCATGCCAACCGAAGAAAGAATTGTATTATCAACGTCCAATGGTGACGTCTGTGCAATGTTTGATAGATTATCAAACAGAAAACAGATTTTCCGTGGATTAATTTAACTCACTACTTCGGGACCAAAAAGGGCAAAAATAAACATAGACAGTGGTGAGGTTGAAGAATTGACCGCAAAAGAAATCGAGGATTGTCCAGTAGGCAAAGAATTCTCAATCAAAAGTAAATATAGAGTATTTAGTGTGTGAACTATAATTCCTCACACCAATAATACAAAAATCGCTTTGCGCTCGGTATTTATGCTTACCCCACTTTTATGCAAATACCTTTAAAACCAAAAGTTCAAATATTGACAAGTCTAAATTCGTAATTTTAATGGTATAATGCAATTTTATCTAAGAACGATTCAAACATTTTTAATTCTTAAGTTTAATTGTTAACTTTTTTAACAAGCGAATCCTTTAGTTTATAATCCGTGATTTGAAAATCTTTTGTTGTGAAAATGTTTCACTTCAGTTGTACGTTTTCAATTTAAAGAATTTTAAAATTCAGCTTGGAAGACATAGTGCAGTTGTCATATCAAAAATCAGATCTCTGAAAAAAATAGTTGTGTTTTGATTTTAAGAATCAAAATTATATTACTGATAATGTAATTTTAAATAAAAAACATAGCTTTTAATAAAAAGTAAATTTTTCTGTGGATGAAATCATTAGAACTATTGTTTCTTATGTTCTTCTCAAAAGAAGGCCATGGTTTTTCAAAAATTGGTTAGAGTGACAGCAATAAAAAATTAAATCACAAAAACTAACTCTATATAGAAAAATTAGTGTTCAAAATCATTTATCGTGAGTTTAAGACTTTTTTCAATGAAGAGAATTTTTTTTCATATGACATCACAGATGATATAATTTAAATTTTCTAAATCACAGACAGCTTTTTCTAACTAGATACCTGATTTTTGGCGCGACAACTGCCTTTAAGCAATGAAAAATTTACCAGAGAGGATTCTGGATCATGTTACAACTAAATTTTTCCTTACTACTATCACTTCGGCCAATTTCTGAAAAATAGTTGAATTTTCGTAAGTGATGGCTTATTTATTCAAGCAAAATATACTCTACAAATTCAATGTTTCCAATTTCAAAAGTAATTTATTCTGTCGCTAAAATAGTAAAATTTTTTTTTTTTAAAAGAAAACATTTTTTAAGCTAATGTTTTCCCCGAAAGAACGGTATAATTCACTAAAATTCAACGATCCTTAAAAAATTTGTAAAAAGTGATAGAAAAAAAATGGATCACATAAAATATTGTTGAACAAATTATTTTTTGTAAGCTTCAAACTTTTTTCGCAGAAAAATAATTTTTTTTTCCTATAAAACAACACCAGGAGTTAAGTTTGTTAAAAATAGTTCCACTTTAAATGCTTCAATTTGCAGTTTAATGTTTAATTCTTCAAATTAAAAAATTTTGAGCTTCCAGAGGTTAGATATGATTATATCAATAACCGTGAAAAACGTTTGCGAACCGAGAATTTTTTTCCTTGATCAAAATAACCGCCTTGCTTCTGCAAAAGTTCCTGTGGTTTTACAAACACATTCTGATCGTTTATTTTTTTGCTTCGCACTCAATCAACTGTTTTTAAAATGCGAAATTTTCTATATCATCTGGAACTCTTTTAAATAAAATAAATGTGTTGTTCATTTCTGTATTTTGGACCGAGACTGCTTATTCATATATTGAAAAATAAAGTACAAATTTTATTCTTTATTATTGTTTCATTTTAGTCACACGAAGAAATGTATAGGAATAATTTTGTTAGATAATCAAATAATTTTCCGGCCATCAAAGGTCGATGCTCTTCTTTCAAGATAACTTCCTTTTCTTCAATTAATTTCAATAACTATAGATCAGAGACATGAAATGATGAAATTCGCATCTCTCCAATACTTTTAGCATATTTGATAGAATTTATAGTATTTTTTTAAACACTATATCAATTTGTCATGTACAAACCAGCTCTCCCTAAAACATATAAGATAAGGTACATGGCGACATAAGTTTTAATGAAGTGTGAAACTAAATTTTTTATCATTGAAACTTACTCTTATCAAATGTAAATATCTCAGAAGAACAAGCCTGAGGCTTTTAATCGAATAGATAATGACCACATTTTAGATTGTATAACCTATTTTATAAGCAGTAGAATATTCATTAGTTACACTGTTGATAAAATTCCTCATTAATAAATTAATCAGTGTTTCCTCTGAAGAAAAAAGATGAGGATTATCTGTACTCTGGTTTTATTCTGGGCTGTTATCATCAGTTTCATTGGTAAATATAATAAAATAATATATCTATAATTTAGGTAAATCTTTGTTAAGTTTTACGAGAATTACAATTTTTGTGATGTAATCTTATATGGTACCCTCCCAACTGTGCACGTGTACGTATATTCAATAGAGTTCACAGAGTATACTTATAGTATATAATTAATTAATACTATGTAAAAGAACCATTCCATTTTTATATTAAAAATAGTCACACAACTCTCCTCCTAGAAGCTGAAGATTTGTTAATAACCCCATAACAATAAAAAAGCCACCAAAATCGACCCGCAGCACTTTCAACGAAGCAATTCCAAAATCTTCCTAATTGAAACAACTATAAAATATTTAAAATGATAATAGACACACAAGTCACATTTATAAAATCAAGGTTATTTTCGCAATTCAAATAAAAAAATTTGTTTTCCACATTTTGCACATTGTAACCAATTTTTCATGAATAAGCCGATATTTTTGCGAAATCGACTCAAAACATCTTGCAAAGTCTTCTTGCTATCATATTTTTCCTAATGTCAAAATCTGTTAAATATAAACAATTTTTATGAACGAATACACATTTTTAGAATTGTTTTACAAATAGCCTTCATTGTAATAAAATTATGTGTTTCGGGTTTCAATCGTGTGCACAACTAAGAATCTTGCCGACGTTTTCTGAACATTGCAGCTCACTTCTTCAGGGCTAACCTGAAACTGAATTTTTAGCTTATGTTGTTATTATATATACTCTCTACAATGCCTGTGATTGTCCAGAGCGCCCCAAATGGGGGACTGGTCGAACTTGATTGGCTAATCAAGTCTTTTTTTTATAACCCGGGAGAACGGAGAGCCAAATCGGATTGGTTTTATATCCGTTATCCCTATTGATGTTATTAGGGTGTTTTAAGATTTCGATTGCTTCTCAATGTTCTCTTGGAAAAATATTGCATGTTTTTGCGATGACCGTCGTTTTGTCAAATAAAATCCTATTTTCTGTTTCGATATGATTCTCAGCTAGCGCTGTCTGCGTGAAATGTTTTAGCTGGACTTTAGTCTCATGATCCTTCATATGTTGGCTCAACGCTCTCCCGGTCTCTGAAATATAGACTTTGAGACAAGAGCAAGGGATTTCTATACTCCCGGATCACTAAGAGGTGCCTTTTTATCTTTAGAGTTGTTTCGAAGATGTCCTATTTTCGCGGGTGGTTTAAATATGGTTTGGATTTTGTGTTTGTTGAGAATTGTTCCTATTTGTTCTGTGATTCCTTGGATGTAGGGTAGGTTGGTGATCGCTTTTTGCTCTCTCTTTCTTTAGTAGGTCGTCTTGACTTGTTGTTTTGAGTGTTTTTTCTCATGGCTTTATCAATTTTTTTGTTTGTGTAATGGTTCTAAAATAGGGTAATCTCTTTTGTAAGTTATCTTTACCTGCTTTGAAGGCAGCTCGCTAATGGATGGATTACTCGCCATTCCATCCTTTTGATCGCCATCTGAAGCCTGAAATTGTTCTAGCTGATCAGTGCAAAATTTGATTGGATACCAATTCGTATCAGCCAACATGCAGAGGGCCTTGTCTATAGAGATTCCACTAGTCATACTGAAAATTGATGAAGGAATTTCTCGTAATGAATTTTCAAAAAGGTTCTACGCCAGGTGGATGAATCGTTCTGGATTTTCAGTATCTGGATACTATATTAATATGAAATTTTTCATGTATTTCGGCCCACTTAACACGAAAATCAGACGCCCAAATTTTTTTTATGGAAGCGTTTTCGAGATATCAATGTTTGAAATTTTTTTTCATTTTTCAGAGTTGTACCGACGTTTTTGAGTATATCTCGAGTTCTAATTGACCGATTTCCCTGAACGAGTACTCAAATTCAATGTAACTGAATCATGTACAACTTTCTATACTAAAGTTTTCAGATCAGCTCAGCAGTCCAGATTCTAGCGATTTTAATAAGTGTTTTCATTTTAATAAGTTAAAGCAAAAAAAATAAGTTTAGCAAAAATCGAGGCCGACAATTCACAGATCGTCCTGGGAAAATAGAAATCGCAAATATTAGCCAAATTATTAAAATCACTAGCATCTGAACTACTGTGCCGTTCAAAAAACTTTAGGAAGAAAGTTGTGAAGGATTCAGTTGGCTTGAATTTGAGTGCTTGTTTAGGAAAATCGGTCAATTAAAACTCGAGATATACTCAAAAACGTCGGAACAACTCTGAAAATTGAAAAAAAAATTTGAACATTGATATCTCGAAAACGCTTCCAGAAAAAAAAATTTGAGTGTGATTTTCGTGTTTAGTGGGCCAAAATACATAAAACATCATAGTGAGATAGGGTGGGAAAAATGGCTGTAAACTAGTGTAATTTATTTGGCGGCGATTCACTACCGCGAATCATGAATAGGCTGCGACCGACTTATACGAAATAAAATGAAATAATCCGATTACGCTTTTACTGGTTTTGATACATTTTCAACATTATAAATTTATAAATCTTTTTTGTCTTTTCACAGAAATATCTTTAGCTATGACGCCCAAGACACAGGACTTGCTGGCAAATTTTGGGATGAGTAACGAAAATGCGAATCATGAAGGTACGTAGTTCTAATACAAATTGAAATTTATAACAGAAGTGTTAATTGATGAACTGTTTTTATGTTAACATTTTGAATTTATTATTAATCTTTTGAACTGAAGAATATTAGACAGGAACTCAATTTTCTTCCCAATGTTTAAAAAAAAACATTGAAGGAATAATTGTGAAAAGTAAAAAAAACTACAAAGGAACGTTTTATTTCAGACCACTCATAATTCTGCACAAATGAAATTTAAGCAAGAAACATCGCTTACATCAGCTGGTGTTCTTTGGAATCGTTTGAAATAGTTTAAAATCCTTTAAATTCTTCAAAACTTTTTTATTTCATGCATATCCCTTGAGGTTGATGAAATCCATGGAAATCCCTTGAAATAAAATTTAATTTATTCCCAAGAGTTCTCTAGAAATTTAACAAGATGTTTCGAAATCATAAAACCAACAAAATTTCCTTGGTAACGAATGTGGAAAATTGACATTCTGAAGATGTGCGAAATTGGTGTTTTATCATACGTTTCTTCGCGTGACCAATCTGAATTGCTGCGCTACGAAGCTGACTCTAAAAATTTATTTATCGCGATTGTATAAAGCTTAGCGCTAATGGATTCTTAATTTATAGAAACAAAATTTTTATAAATTCAAGAAAACGGAATACCCATGTCATAAAGTGAAGCTATCGCAAATAAAAATACAATTGAGTATTTTAGCATAATGTAATAGCCATAGGATAGGTGGACATGTCAGGAAGGTTGGCAATTAAATTAAGTTGGTACATGTTTACATGTGAATGCATACGACTTTTCAGAAAAAAGAATTCTAAACTGAAAGATCTTCAACGGACAAAAGGATTAAACATAATTGCGCAAATGAATTCTACACTCGAAAAATGTTACTATACATACGTTGATAACTTACTTTTACGTTCAAAATATTTTTTTCCAAAAGTTGTATGTATTCACACATAAACATGTACCAACTATGCTAACATCAATGATATTGCTACCTATGCTATCATGACCGTGACGTCATGCTACAATACTGAATTCTTCATTTTAGTTATGTTCTGTCAATGAGTGAAATATTTGGCCGTTATCTTTTAAACAGCAGCGTTGGCCTATGGACACTTTTGAAAAAAGTTTTGAACGTTAATTTTAAAAGTACATATATCAATAGAAAATAAAAGGTTTCATCTTTTTCTAAATAATGGGATAGATCTTCAATCGATATAGTAACTGTATAGTAATAATTTATAATGTGTCGAAGCAAGAAAAATGATTTCTGTGATATTATAAACAAATTAGTGAAAAAGCGTGATTTTTTAGTAATTTTGAATGAATATTTCTCGAAATTAATTGTTTTTGCATGAAATATGAGAAAAATTAATTAACGATTACAATCGATTGAAAAAATATGCTATTCTGAATTTGTTCAAACTATTCTTTTGAACAAATACACATTTTTGAAATGTATAAATCAATTTTTTCACTGAATCAAAAAAATTGTATTTCTAGTTCAAACTTTTTTCTATCGAAAACGGCAAAGGCTATAACGTGTTGCCCGGAGAAAAAAAAACGCACGCAGAGAAACTGAAGATGTGGTCCAACACAGCAACTCCATAAGAGGCCCTCAATTTGCAGTTGAATAACAATTCGAATTTTTTAAATATAGGAATAATATTTTTTATTATGAAAACGGAAATAAAAAACTGAAAGTATATTATGAACATTGCTGCATTCTCATTCTCAGCTCTCTAATTTTTTTTTGCAACACAAAACAGCACCAAATCTGCGTACTTTTGAGGGTCGTCGCTTTTCTATACAACTATATACTAACTTTTCTATATAACTATACTTTTGTGCTTCGAATATTTTTTCCAAGAAGTTTTATTCATTCACATGTAAACACGTACCAACTATGCTACACTCCCTGAAATTTCCACCTATCCTATCATGACCGTGACGTCATGCTAAAATACTCAATTCCTTATATTAGTTATATTTTGACAATGAGTGAAGTAATCCGCCGGTATCTTTTTAACAACGTAAAATGAAAATTCAAAATTTATTTAAAAAGATTCCAGGGGTCTTTGGTGCTCAGCGAGTAGAATTAGTGAGCCGTTATAGAATCCGGTTCCTTAATTACTATCACATTCACAAACTCATGATATACCAACATACGATTGTACACTTGAAAAAATGTAATTCTATATTTCTTGTTGCAGAATTAGGTTCACAGACCGAGTGCCTTCCAGATGGCGACCATAATTCTGGTTTTCATCGTTGTGAATCTTCTTCTTTTTCTTCTCCTGTTAGACCTTCCTCCTTTCCTGGCAGACCTAATTCTTCTGCCGGGTCTGCACCACTTTCCGAACCTCCTTCTCGTGCCAGGTCCAGGTCTCCTTCTGCCAGGCACTTTCCTTCACTTATACTTGGATTTAAACTTGAAGAACTTAAATCTGTTCGACTTACTCCGCGCAACAATCCGAACTGGCTACTGGAACTTCGAAGATACACTTTTCCTCCCGACAACCCAATTAGATTGAGAACAAAATATAGCATCTATATTCCCATGCCAACCGAAGAAAGAATTGTATTATCAACATCCAATGGTAACGTCTGTGCAATGTTTGATAAATTATCAACCAGAAAACAGATTTTCCGTGGATTATTTAAATTTACTGTTTCGGGAACAAAAAGGGCAAAAATAAACATAGACAGTGGTGAGGTTAAAGAATTGACCGCAAAAGAAATCGAGGATTGTCCAGTAGGCAAAGAATTCTCAATCACAAGTAATTATAGAATATTTCGTGTGTGAACCACAATTCTTCACACCATTAATGAAAAAAAAAATTAATAAAAAAGCGCGCGCATGTGTCAGAACTTTTAAATGACCGGGAATTTTTTAATCACGGAAAAACCTGGAAAATGATATAATGCAATTTTATTTAAGAACAATTTGAACTTTTTTAAATCTTGAGTTTAACTGTTAACTTTTTCAAGTATTAGTAGTATCAATAACCGTGAGAAACGTTCGCAAACCGGGAATTTTTTTCTTGGTCAAAATAGCCGCCTTGCTTTTGCTAAAGTTCCTGCGGGTTCACGATCAGATCCCCATCGCCTGTTTCTTGCTTCGTATCCAAAAAAATTTTTTTAAATGCGAAATTTTCTATATTATCTGGAACTCTTCTATGATAAATAAATGTGTTATTAATTTCTGTATCTCGGACCGAGACTGCTTATTATATATTATACTGCTTATATTATTGTTTTATTTTAGTTACCCTAAGAAATGTATAGGAATAATTTTGTTAGATAATTAAAAAATTTTCCTTTCTACCCAATTTGTAGATCTTTTTCAAATAAACAATTTAGCCTGTCAACATTTTTTTTATATCTGATGTCGGTTGGCTTTGTATTGGATTTGTAATTGGACTGGTTTTGGGTTTACTGTAATATTTATTGAAATTGGACATTAGAGGACGATGCTCTTCTTTCAAGATAACTTCTTTTTCTTGAAGTAATTTCAGTAACTTTAGATCAGAGACATAAAAGGATGAAATCCATCTCTTCAATACTTTTAGCATATTTTATAGAATTTATAGTAGTTTTTTAAAGCCTTAAATGGGCATTTATAGCAAACAATATATCAATTTGTCACGTAAAAACCAGCTCTTCCTAAAACATAAAAGATACGGTACATGGCGACATCAGTTTTAATGAAATGTGTAACTAAATTTTTATCATTGAAACATACTCTTATCAAATGTAAATATCTCAAAAGAACAAGCCTGAGGCTGTTAAGCGAAGAGATAACGACTACATTCTAGATTTTATAAACCAATGAAGCAGTAGAATATTCATTTGTTACTCTGTTAATAAAATTCTTCAATAATAAATTAATCAGTGTTCCCTCTGAAGAAAAAAGATGAGGATTATCTGTACTCTGGTTTTATCCTCGGCTGTTATCATCAGTTTCATTGGTGAATATAATAAAATAATATATCTATAATTTGGGTAAATGTTTGTTCACCTTTGCGAGAATTAGCATTTTTGTTATGTGATCATACAGTGTAAGAACTAGGATTCAATTGAGAACTTAATTCGATATTACAACAGTTCACGCAACAAAACAATTGCACTTCAGTTTGATCCGCTAATGTAATAAAATAAGGTCGATTTGTGGATTGAAATAGGCTCCAAATGAGAATCATCTGTCAATAACTAAATCTGATGAAACAAATTCTAAACTGTCAAGTTTAGAAACCAAGGTAACCCACAGGGCTGAAGTTCGAGACGTCTGAGTATGACGGTTCAACGCTAATTTTTACGAATTTTCAATTTTTCATATTTTTTGCATAACAATGTAGGATAATTCAATATTTAAAACTAATTTTTTAAACAAAGTTTCGGTTAGACTGGTTTAATATGATAGAAATCTTTTTGAAGGCCTAATACCAGTATTTTTTATGTTAGATTCAACAGAGGTCTCTGTTATAGAATCGTTGATAAGTAGATAATCTACTATATCAAAATTAATTTTTATTATGCGAAATCAAATTAAAACGCGAGAAATTAAGTTCTAACAATTCACTGCGAACTGGATTTGAACCAGCAACCAACTCATTACATGTGAGGTGCTCTACCAATTGAGCTACCAATCGCAGTTCACATGTAATGAGTTGGTTGCTGGTTCAAAT
>CAKNYM010051391.1:116690-138348 GCA_932195095.1 Andricus curvator | reverse complement strand
TTCCATGAAGATGTTGGCTATTACAGGTGAGATTGGAGATCCCATTGTTGCTCCTGAGGTTTGTTTGCAGAATTGGTTATTGAAAGAGAAGGAGTTATTAGTGAGAGAATGTTCTATCAAACGTATGAACCGGAGGGGAATTTCGCAAAGGATTTAATAATATCGATCGTATCAGAGATTGATACTCTCGTAAAGAGAGATACTACGTCAAAACTCATTAAGATGTCTTGGGGTTGAATGTGAATCTGTAATATTTTTTTATAAAGACAAAAGATTTTTGGACGTGTGTGGTAGAGTTTCCTGTGAAAGGATTTAGTTTTTTGGTAAGGAAGCGTGCTAGGTTGTGAGTTAATGAGTTTATTTCGCTGATGATCGGTCTGAGTGGAATGTTGTTTTTGTGGATATTTGGCCGTCCGTAAAGTTCTTGAGAGATGGGATTAGTAGGTAATAATTTAGATATTTTTTTGCTGTCAAGTTTACAGTCATTTGGAAGGGTTTTTTCTTTGCTGAATGTTGTTTTTGTGGGGTCTTTTTTGAGTTTTTTTATATGTATCGTCAGTTAGAAGGTCCACGATTTTGTCATAGTCTTCTTCATTGATTATTACTGTTGTGTTGCCTTTGTCTGCGGGTAACATTATGATGTCTTTATTCCTATTGAGTTTCTTAATTGCTATTTTTCCTTGTTTTGTTATGTTTGATGAGGAAAGTTCTGCTTGGCGTAAGATGTTGGCCATCCTACGCCGTATGTCATTCGCCTTCAAAATTAAATCTCCAAATTTACAAAAAAATCTCTAAATATTAGTTAAAATTCAATTTATTAGAATTTGTGCGTTGCAAGAATTTTGCAACGTCGCGAATGTAGTTCCTACTTCCCAGATATCCTAGTTTGCAAATATTTGAAAAAACGTCCGGATTCAAGAAGTAATTGTGCTTTACTTCCTGTAGACACTTCATCATATTCTATTAAAAACATGAATAGAAGTTTCAACATTTTCTTCTTATAATCACAAAATATGTAGTCTTTATATAATCTAAAATTAGATTGAGTAACTAAAAGGTTTTCCTCACTACCTAATTAAAAACACTCAGTGTATTTGTGCTTGTCTTCCTTAAAGTAAAAGAGAACAAAGAAAATTATACAAATAATTTGTAAGCAGCCGCTATTCTGAACTGATTTTAGGCGCACATTAATATCTGTGATACCCATAAAAAAATCGATTGAATGGATATTTGAACCGGAGAATTTAAGGGTGCCAATTCACGCGAATTGCAGTTTATCGGTTTGTGAAATTTTTAATCAGTCTCATAAATTTAATCATTTCAATCGGTCACCATATAGCCACCACCGATTCAGGCAAATTTCATCTGATTATTATTGTTTTTTGAAAATCGGAAACATATTTTCCGGCTGAGCTTCTTATGCTTCAAACAACTCAACCAGTAAATTTCATTCTCATTAGAAAAAAAAAATGAAAAATAATTCAACGATATTTGCCTGAATTGGTGGTGGTTGTATGGTGGCTGATTGAAATGATTATAACATAAAAATTTTTTTTTTTTTCTCCTACCTACTGAATATTATTTTTAGTCAGTTATTATATTAAAGTATGATATTTTGTAATGAATAATTTATTTGGATGCGATTCACTGCCGCGAATCATGAATAGGCTGTGACCGACTTACACGAAATAAAATGGAATGATCGGATTATGCTTTTATTATTTTTATTATGTTTTCAACATTACAAATTTATTAATATTTTTTGTCTTCTCACAGAAATATCTTCAGCTATGACGCTCAAAACACAGGACTTTCTGTCAAATTTTGGAAAGAGTAACGAGCATGCGAATCATCAAGGTGCGTAGTTCTAGTACAAATAATAAATAATTACAAACTACAAACTACAAATAAACGGTTCATTTCAGATCACTCATACTTCTGTAAAAACAAAATTTAAGCAATAAACATCGCTCACATCATCTAATGTTCTTTGGAATCGTTTGAAATAATTTAAAATCCTTAAAATTCTCCAAAACTTTTTTATTTTATGCATATAGCTTGAGGTCGATGAAATCCATAGAAATCCCTTGAAATGAAATTTAATTTATTCCCAAGAGTTCTCTTGACTTTGAAAATTTATTTATCGCGAATGTATAAAGCTTAGCACTAATGGTTTCTCAATTTATAGAAAAAAATGTCATACATTTAAGAAAACGGAATATCCATGCCATAAGGTGTGAAGCTGTCTCAAATGAAAATACAATTGAGTATTTTAGCATAATGTAACAGTCATGATAGGATAGGTGGAAATGTCAGGAAGGTTAGCAATTAAAATAAGTTGGTACATGTTTACATGTGAATGCGTATGACTTTTTGGAAAAAGTATTCTAAACGAAAAGGAATTTGCAATTGTATGAATAGTAATACTTTTCAAGTGTAGGCTGCATTTGCTCAATTATGTTTAATCCTTTTGTCGGTTGAAGACATACAGTTTCACGAAGTAAAATAAAATGTCCAAAATTTAAGATAAGACTACCAGATCAATTTGATCAGAATCGGCTACTCTTACCTTAGATGTTGTATATTTTATTTCATTTCGTGGGACCGGAAAATCTTCAAGGGACCGTGACGTCATGCTAAAATACTCAATTCCTTTTTTAGTTATGTTCTGTCCATGAGTGAAATAACCTGCCGGTATCTTTTCAACAACGTGAAATTAAAAATCCAAATTTATTTAATAAGATGCCAGGGGTCAAAGGCGCTCAGCGAGTAGAATTAATGAGCGGTTATAGAATCCGGTTCCTTAATTACTATTACATTTACAAGCTCATGACATACGATTCTGCACTTGAAAAAATGTAATCGTGTGTTTCTTGTTGCAGAATTAGGTTCACAGTCCGAGTGCTTTCCAGATGGCGACTATAATTCTGGTTTTTATCGTTGTGGACCTTCTTCTTCTCTTGGCAGACCTTCTTCTCCTGACAGATCTCATTCTTCTGTCGGGTCTTCACTACTTCCCGAACCTCCTTCTCGTGCCAGGTCCAGGTCTCCTTCTGCCAGGCACTTTCCTCCACTTATACTTGGATTTAAACTTGAAGAACTTAAATTTGTTCGACTTACTCCCCGCAACAATCCGAACTGGGTATTTGAACTTCGAAGATACACCTTTGCACCCGACCAGCCAATTCGACTTAGAACCAAAAATAGCGTCTATATTCCCATGCCATCCGAAGAAACAATTGTATTATCAACGTCCAATGGTGACCTCTGTGCAATGTTCGATAAATTATCAAACAGAAAGCAAATTTTCCGTGGATTATTCGAACTTACTACTTCGGGACCAAAAAGGGCAAAAATAAACATAGACAGTGGTGAGGTTGAAGAATTGACCACAAAGGAAATCAAGGATTGTCCAGTAGGCAAACAATTCTCAATCATAAGAAATTATAGAGTATTTCGTGTGTGAAGCACAATTCTTCACATCATTATTAAAAAAAAATTAACAACAAAGCGCGCGCATGTGTCAGATCTCGCGCTGTGCGTTCGCTATTTATGCTTACCCCACTTTTATGCAAAGACCTTTAAAACCTAAAGATGTGCAGCTAGACCGGGAAAACTTTCAAATGACTGGTAATTTTTTGAGTACGGGAAAACCCAGGAAATGATAAGATGCAATTTTATGTAAGAACAATTTAAACTTTTTCAAATCTTAAGTTTGATTGTTAACTTTTTCAATTATGGAATCATTTAGTTTACAATTCGTAATTTTAAAACCTTTTGCTGTAAAAATGTTCCATTTTAATTGTACATTTATAATTTAAAGAATTTTAAAATGCAGCTTGCAAGGCATGGGTTAGTTATCATTCTAAAAATCAGATCTCTGAAAAAAATAGTTTTCGTTTGATTTTTAGAATCAAAATTATATTACTGATGATGTAACTTTAAAGAAAAAACATTTTTTCTGATGAAAAAATTCAAATCTTACAAAATACATTAATTTCCATTTGCAGTTCAAAAATAAATTTTTCTGTGGTTCAAATCGTTAAAACTATTTTTTTTCAGAAAACACTTTTTAAAAAATAACTATATATTAAAAGACTATTTACTCCTTCTTCAGAATTGGAAATAGTAGAATTGTAGGAAATGTTTTTCGCGAAAGAAGGCCATGGTTTCTGGAAATTGGTTAGTGACAGCAATAAAAAATTAAATCACAAAAACTATCTTCATATACAAAAATTAGTGTTAAAAATCATTCATCGTGAGCTTAAAACATCTTTTAATAAAGGGAATGTTTTTTTCCATAATCAACTGTGAATATAAATGAATTCATCCTTTTCCTCAGTCAACTGTAGTTTCAGAATTTGAAATTGAAAAAATCATTGATTTTACGAGACGAGTCTGGATCTTTCTGCAATTAAATCGTTCCTTACAATCATTTCGTATCAATTTCTGAAAAATAGTTCAGAAAAAATTGGCTTACATAAAATATTGTTTAAAAAGTTATTTTTTGTCAGTTTTAAACTTTTTTCGCACAAATTTTTTTTTTTTTTTGCATAAGACAAGACTAAGAATAGAGGATTTTTTTCCTTGACAAAAATAGCCGCCTTGCTTTTGTTAGAGTTCTTGCGGTTTTAACGAAAATATCCTTATCGCTTGTTTTGTTTTTTCACTGAGTAAATTGTTTTTAAAATGCGAAATTTTCTTTATTATCTGAAACTCTTTTTATATTAAATAAATGTGTTATTAATTTCTGTATCTCGGAACGAGACTGCTCATTCATATATTGAAAAATAATGTACAAATTGTATTCTTTATTAATATTTTATTGTAGTTACCCTAAGAAATGTATGGCATTAATTTTGTTAAATAATAATTGAAGAATTTTTCTTTCTACCAAAGTAGATCTTTCTAAAATGAACAATTTTGCTTGTTAACATTACTGGTATTCTATTCATGTAAAGGTGCATCAAAGACTATACTATTAAACAAGAAAATATATTTAAGATTTCAAAGAAGAAGGGAAAATTATACTCATTAATATCCCCCCAATTTTATTTTTCATGTTTTCCTTAGCAATCTAAAATTTATCAAATTGATTAAAACTGTTTAGGGACATCTGTGCAATATTAATAGGTGCATATATTTCTATCACTAACCCCCGAATCTTGTGCCATATTTGTTGCATAAATAATTTCACCAAATTGTTTCATTTTTAAAGGACGTTAAAACTGTAGCTCTGATGTCCTAAACAGGCCCAGAAGGATTACAAATTTGAACTAAGTTTAATTTCTAAAAAATACTTTTGAGTTGTGAGAAAGTCTGAAAAAAGTTTTCAAGATTGAGCAAAGAATTGATTCTTTGGCTGGCTAATTATTTTGAACATGATTTTTACTCGCAAAATCCATTTTTCGCATCAATTTGGCATTTGGGCGTATACGTTAAATAATAAAGAATGCAAACAATAGAGTGGCCTTTGAATAGATTAAAACTTTGTTTTACGACAGACATGCTTGTCGCGAAGGCAGAGGTAAAATTAAAGGCGATGAGTGGAGACCGGGTGTTTGGAAGGCTAGATGGGTGAATGATTCTAAGAAAAGATAATTACGAGAAACAGTGCCCGAAAGGAAGCTAGACATCTTATGTGCACCTGAAAAAAAGTAAAGCGACTATAGAATGATGGAAACTCGGGAGTTAAAGGAGGGACTCGAACTATGGTCAGGAGTAGATATTGAAGCACATGGTTGCCAGGGAGTCGGTCTGATTATGAATGAGAGAGCAAAACAGCATGTCAAGAGATACATTTGTATCTCAGAGATTTTTGTGGGTTAGAATGAAAGTGGGAATAAGAAGACTATTTATCATTCTACTAGGAGATATGAATTGATGAGTTTGAGTCCAACGCGCGGGAACGGAAAGAATTCTAGGTATTTTGGAGATCAAAAAACAAATGGTAACATAAAATGATCCACTTGTATATAAATACTGTGCAGAGGCGACAGCTAGAGTATGATTGACTTTGTTATTGCAGATGGAAGACTGAGAGGGATGGTAAGAGATACAAGGGTAATAAGAGGTTCTGAATGTTAAAATAATCATTACCTCTTAGTTTTGAAAATAAACTTAGGTCAAGCATGAAGCAGAAAGACAACTAAAAAGACAAAACAAACGCGAATCAAGATAGAAAATTTACAGAAACCGAAAGTACGAATAGAATTTCAGAATGAGATATACGAAAGCTTAGATAGGGCAACTTGAAAGGCGTTAATACGCAATATTAAAGATGTAGAGGGCGCATGGACCTTAGCTTAGCCTTAGCTATGACGAGAGAATTAGACTAAACAATAATTTTAGAGACAAGAACAGGAAATTAAGAATACTAATTAAAGAAAGCAAGGATAAAATCAAAGCGGAAGAAGAGAAGAAAATAAAAAAAGATTTTGAAGAAAATAAGAATGTCTTATTTATATAAACAATACGAGAATTTTAGATTAATCTAAAGACCTGTACGCCCCCTCCTTGTGCCGCCTCGTAGACTTTCCTATCTCACTTTTCTGGTATGAACCTCCTGATCCCCGGCTAGAACCAAGTAAATCGCGCTTACCCAAAAAGGGATTTGGCTTGATTGTACAATATAATAAATTTACTTGGCGTCAATTCACTACCACGAACCATTAATAGGCTGCAGAGAAACCGACTCATAGGAAAAAAATCAAATAATCGAATTAGGCTTCTACTATTTTCGATACATTTTCAACATAACGAATTCATAATTCTGTTGTGTTTTTTAACAGAAATATCATCAGGTGTGCCGCCCAAAACAAGGGACTTTCTGGAAAATTTTAGGATGAGTGACTATTGATAATCTCTTGAACTAGAAAATATTCTACATGCATGAAATCTTGTTTCCAATGTTTTAGAGAATAATTTTCGAAAAAGTATAACATGAAGAAATCTCATTTTTTTTATTGAGCTTTTTTTATTGAATAAAATATTCCTAATGAAAAAGAATCAAAACGATTTCATCAAATGCTTACTAGTAATTACTCTCCTGCAGATTGGACCTTTATGAAAAAATATCATCAGCCAGCATTTCAAATTTTTGACAACTGAACACAACCATTAGCGCCTATAAAACATGAAACACCTTTTCTTCCGCTTCAAACGCTATACCGGAAAGGCCTATAGCTCAGTTGCATCCCACTGGTCTCCAGTCAAAATATAATTCTTTATTTGAGTTTTCTTTTCTACAAATGTTGCTCAAGCAACATTTCTTGTTAAATAACAAAATACTTGTTTTTTTATTAAACTTCTTAAGTGTGCCACGGTTTTCAAGATTTTATAATTCAATAAAAAATGTCTTCATTCAGTATAATAACTAATAATAAATTACGTGTAATGTGTTGGAATAAGAAAAACAAAATTGTTTCATGAGAAATTGCAGCCCCTTCCTGTTGGTAAATATTTGTCCTAATAATTGCCATCTAATAGGTTTGTACTTTGAGGATGGTGCTTTTTTCAAGATAACTTCTTTTTCCTTGAGTAAGTTCTAAAACAATAGACTAAATATATAAAAGGATCAAATCCATCTTTCCAATTCTTTTCACATATTTTATAGAATTAGTATTCGTTTTTGTATTAGTGAAACCAGCTTTCCGTAAAACGTTAATGATTTCATGAATGGTGACATCAGTTTTAAAGAAAAGTAGAACCACATTTTTTTGTTGAAACGGACTCTTATCAAATGTAAATATCTCAGGACAAGTCTGACGCCTTCAATGTAAAAGATAACGACTATAGTCTAGATTATATAAGTAAATAAAGCAGTAGAATATTTATCATTTACATTGTTAATAAAATTCTTCATTAATAAATTAATCAGTGTTTCCTCTGATTAGAAAAGATGTGGATTATCTGTACTCTCCTTTTATCATGGACCGTTATCCTCAATTCTATTGGTGAATATAATAATATATCTATAATTTAAGTACATTTTTTTAAACTTTACGCAAATCATAATTTTTGCGCTTTAGTATGTACCGACACATATGGTACCCTCCCACCTGTGCACGTAGACGTATATTCAATAGAGTTCACAGAGTATACTTATAGTTCATTATTAATTATTATTGATAAGCGATTTTAGATTATAACGTGTAAGTCCTTAAAAATCATTGAAAAATAAACCCTTAGTGGTTTTTGGAAAAAAATTCAAACTGCGAAAAATCTAGCAAGCTACGTTGCTGCGACAAAATAAATTTTATGAAAAAATAATTATAAGTTTAAACAGATTAATTTTAGACTTGATAAATTTACAGTAGTTTATGCCTATTTCAAAATCTTTAAATGCTGCTAATATTTGTATCAATGCGGATCATTCCAGAATCGATTGTCTGATCAATGTTGCGATCTATTTAAAAATAAATGTAATAATGTATATTGTCTCGGGATACTCTCTGAATTAGATTTCCCTAATAATATAATCTTATTATTTCTACAAAAATTGTTCTTGATTATTTATAACGTGTGAGAAAATCTCGCAAGCAGCAAATTACAAAGTGTTTTTAAGATAATCCTTCCAATGTAATACTTTAATGATACAACATTTTTATTTACATTTAAGAATGTTGTTCTTAATTATTAAAAAAATATTTACATTTAAATATTGTACTTGTACGTTTTTTACTCACTATTATTTTCATTTGAGAAGAAATCATGCAAGGTTAACAACACTCTCCATCTTCCGGAAGAAAAAAAACCACTAGCACTTTTAACACCACAATTTGCAAAAACTATGTAAAACAACCATAAAATTTTTATATTAAAAAAGTGACAAAACTCTTCTTCAGTAAACTCAATATTATGCTCATAATCCCATAGCAATATTTAAAAGCCCCCAAAATCGACCATTAGCACTTTCAACGAAACAATTTAAAAATGTCGCTATGTAAAACGAACATTAAATTTTCAAATTAAAAAGAGCCACACAAGTCACCTTCAGAAAACTCGCAGTTATTTTCGCAACTGTACTAAAAAAAATTTTTTTTTACATTTGACACATTTTCACCATTTTTATGAATAGGCCTATTTTTGCGAAATCAACTCGAAATGTCTTGCCAAAGATTCTTTTCTATCATATTTTTCATAGCTTTAAAATCTGCTGATTATATGGAAAATTTATATAACCAAATGCAGATTTCGACCATTTTTTCATGAATAGGTATAATTTTTCTGCGAAATCAACGCGAAATGTCTTGCCAGGCACTCCTTGCTCATATTTTTCGTAGTGAAAAAAACTATTAATTGTATTAACAATTTTTGTAAACAAACACACATTTTCAGAATTTCACGAATAGTCTTATTTGCCTTTATGGAATCAACATAAAATTTACTGCAAACTCTGCTTCTAATTCAAAATGATTTTTCACAAAAACTTTTTTCTTCCTACAGACTCTTCACCATCTTCTTTTAAAAACAGGAATAGATTTTTCAAATTATTTTTTTTCATGACCTTCAACTTATTTTAATCAAAAAAGCAGCTTTATATTATGTCAAATCAGATTGAATAAATAAATTATTTTCTTTGCTACCTCATTATAAACACTCATCGTATTTGTGCATGCTTTCCTTGAAGCAACAGCAAACAAAGAGAAAAATAAAAAATGATGATATCAAAACCCGTTTGTGTCACTGAAAAATATGACCGCAAGGAGTCTTTGTCAAGATGAAAAAATGGTTCACGTGTTCATTTTTTCATGAAAATAGTTTAAATAATTGGTAAACGGCAGCTATTCTAAACTTATTGTAAGCGCATAATAATATCTGTCATATTTCATACAAAAGCTATGGATTTGAAATAGCTAATCATTACGAATCACGAAAAACTGACTTTCGTCCATTACTTTGATCATAACATCATAAGAAATTTGTTCTTTACTCCAACCTACTGGATATTATTTTGAGTTAGTTATTTCATTGATTTATGAGATATTCTTATGAATAATTCATTTGGTGGCGATTCACTTCCGTGAATCATGGATCGGCTGAGACCGAGTTATGTGAAATAAAATGGAATAATCAATTCACGCTTTTACTATTTTCAATACATTTTCAACATTACAAATTCATAAACCTTTTTTGACTTTTCACAGAAATATCTTCAGCCATGCCGCCCAAAACAAAGGACTTTCTGGCAAATTTTGGGATAAGTAACGAACATCTTGTTTCCAATGTTTTTAAGAAACATATTAAAGGAATTAATGTAAAAATTAGACAAACTACAAAGAAATGGTTTATTCCGTACTACTCATAATTCTGAAGAAAAAGAAATTTTAAGCAACAAACATCCCTTACATCATCTGAAATTTTTTGAATTTGCTTGAAATCATAGGAAATCCTGCAAAATTCTTTGACATCCTTTGTACGTTTTTGGAATCGCTTAAAATAACTTAATTTCTCAATTTATTCCCAAAATTTCTCTAGAAATTTAACAAAATCTTCCGAAATCATAGAACCAAAAAATCTCCTTGATAACTAATTTGGAAAATTTACATTATGACGATGTGCAAAATTGATGTTTTATGAAAACGTTTCTTTGCGTGACCAATCTCAATTGCCGCGCTACTAAGCTGACTTTGAAAATTTATTAATCGCGATTGTCTGATGCTTAGCACTAATGGTTTCTCAATTTATAGAAACAAAATTTGTATAAATTCACGAAAACGGAATGTCATAAGGTGTGAACCTGTCTCAAATAAAAGTACAATTCTTTTTAATTATATTTTGTCAATGAGTTAAGTAATCCGCCAGTATCTTTTGGACAGCAGCATTAGCCCCTGGATGAATTTAAAAAAAAGTTTTTAACTTTGATTTTCAATGTATAAATGCTCATAAAAAATCAAATTGCGCTTCTTTTTCCTGTAGATAAAAAAGATGTAGCTTTTGCCGAGCAGTTGCTTATAAATGGTTCCAGCCAAAGCAACATTTTTTGCTAAATAATTGAATAAATTCTTTTCCATTAAACATTTCAAGTGTATCACTCTTTTAAAAATTTTGAACTTCGAAGAAACATGATTTGAATCGGTATAATAACTGTAAAGGAATAATTTATAATGTGTTCGCATAAGAAAAAAAATTGTTTCTGATGATATAAAAAGATTAATGGAGAAGTGCAATTTTTTCGTGATTTGTAATGAATAGTTGTTGGAATTAATTCTTTTTGTATGAAATATGAGAACAAATAATTTACGATTACAATTAATTAAAAGTAGATGTTATTATAACATTATTTAAACAATTTTTTTCAAATATACAGTTTAAAAATGTCTGAATGAATATGCTCAATTTATTCGCCGGGATAAACTTAAAATGTCTTTTCAATAAATCTTTGGCAGATTTAGCAATTTGACCAAAACTTTAATTTTTTCGAACAATTCTCATAAAAAATGTCAATTTTTACCGTTCTTCCGTGAAAAGACTCAATTTCTTACCGAATCGAAAAAACTGTCTTTCTAGGTCGATCTTTTTCTCTATTAATGATGAGTTATATTAAATAATTATTACCGTCAAAAACGTATTTATACCTTCCTAAACAACTTCTGCGCTGTAAGGTTTTTCTTGCCCAAAATTTTCACGAGTTGTAAAAATGGGCAAAAAAAATTATTTTCCAAACACAGGTTTTTCAGGCTGACTTCGAAAACGGCAAAAGATACAGCGAAATAGTTTTTATTGCAATTCATTTGTCATTTTCTCAAACTAACATTCTTTTTTTCAAAATAAGAATATTATAGTTGTAAAACTACAATATCTACATAGCTGTATTCTCATTCTCCGCTGTCTCATTTTTGTTGAAACACAAAGCAACACCGAATCGGCGTACTTTTGAGGAAGGCGTTTTTTTATACAATTTTTCCTATAAAAATATATATTTTAAAAGCTAAAATTCGATATTTATTTTAAAAGATTTCATGGGTCAAAGACATTCAGCGATAAGGATTAATAGGCGTTTATAAAATCTGGTTTCTTGATTACAATTACATTTACAAACTCATGATATATCAACATACGTGGGTGCACTTGAAAAAATGTAATTCTATATTTCTTGTTGCAGAATGAGGTTCACATTTCGACTGCTTTCCAGATGGCGACCATCATACTGGTTTTCTTCGTTGTGAACCTTCTTCTTCTTCTCCTGGCAGACCGTCTTCTCCTGGCAGACCTTCTCCGGACAAACCTCATTCTTCTGCCGGATCCCCACCACGTGCCGAACCTTCTCTTCCTGCCATGTCCAGGTCTCCTTCTGCCAGGCAACGTTCTTTACTCATAGTTTGATATAAACTTGAAGAACTTCTGGTATGAATTATTCCCCAGAACAATCCAAACCGGGCATTAGAACTTCAAAGATAGGCTTTCCCTCCCGACAAAGCAATATATTTCTTGTTGCAGAATTAGGTTTACATTCCGACTGTTTTCCAGATGGCGACCATCATACTGGTTTTCCTCGTTGTGAACCTTCTTCTTCTTCTCCGGACAGACCTCATTCTTCTGCCGGATCCCCACCACTTGCCGAACCTTCTCTTCCTGCCAAGTCCAGGTCTCCTTCTGCCAGGCAACGTTCTTCACTCATACTTGGGTATAAACTTGAAGAATTTTTTATATGAATTATTCCCCAGAACAATCCAAACCGGGTATTAGAACTTCAAAGATACGCTTACCCTCCCGACAAACCAATATATTTCTTGTTGCAGAATTAGGTTCACATTCCGACTGCTTTCCAGATGGCGACCATCATACTGGTTTTCCTCGTTGTGAACCTTCTTCTTCTCCTGGCAGACCGTCTTCTCCTGGCAGACCTTCTCCGGACAGACCTCATTCTTCTGCCGGATCCCCACCACTTGCCGAACCTTCTCTTCCTGCCAGGTCCAGGTCTCCTTCTGCCAGGCAACATTCTTCACTCATACTTGGATTTAAACTTGAAGAACTTTTCATATGAATTATTCCCCAGAACAATTCAAACCGGGTATTAGAACTTCAAAGCTACGCTTACCCTCCCGACAAACCAATTCGATATAGAATCAAAAATAATACCTGTTTTCTCATGATATACCAACATACGATGGTGCACGTCAAAAAATGTAATTCTATATTTCTTGTTGCAGAATTAGGTTCCAATTTCGAGTGCTTTTCAGATGGCGACCATCATACTGATTTTTCTCGTTGTGAATCTTCTTCTTCTTCTCCTGGCAGACCGTCTTCTCCTGGCAGACCTTCTTCTCCGGACAGACCTCATGCTTCTGCCGGGTCCCCACCACTTGCCGAACCTTTTCTTCGTGCCACGTGCAGGTCTCCTTCGGCCAGGCTACGTTATTCACTCATACTTGGATATAAACTTGAAGAACTTTTTATATGAATTATTCCCCAGAACAATCAAAACCGGGTATTAGAACTTCAAAGATACGCTTTTCCTCCCGAAAAATCAATTCGATATAGAACCAAATATAATACCTGTTTTCTCATGATGTACCAACATACGATAGTGCACTTGAAAAAATGTAATTCTATATTTCTTGTTGCAGAATTAGGTTCACATTTCGACTGCTTTCCAGATGGCGACCATCATACTGGTTTTCCTCGCTGTGAACCTTCTTCTTCTCCTGGCAGACCGTCTTCTCCTGGCAGACTTCCTTCTTCTGACAGACATTCTTCTGGAAGGTCTCTTCCTTCTGCAAGGCTTCATTCTTCTGCCGGGTCCCCACCACTTGCCGAACCTTCTCTTCGCGCCAGGTCCAGGTCTCCTTCTGCCAGGCAACGTTATTCACTCATACTTGGTTTCCCTCCCCGACAAACCAATTCGATATAGAACCAAATATAATAACTGTTTTCTCATGATATACCAACATACGATGGTGCACTTGAAAAAATGTAATTCTATATTTCTTGTTGCAGAATTAGGTTCACATTCCGATTGCTTTCCAGATGGCGACCATCATACTGGTTTTGCTCGTTGTGAACCTTCTACTTCTTCTCCTGGCAGACCTTCTTCTCCTGGCAGACCTTCTTCTCCTGGCAGACCTCATTCTTCTACCGGATCTCCACCACTTGCCGAACCTTCTCTTCTTGCCAGGTCCAGGTCTCCTTCTGCCTGGCAGCGTTCTTCACTCATACTTGGATATAAACTTGAAGAACTTCTTATATGAATTATTCCCCAGAACAATCCAAACCGGGTATTAGAACTTCAAAGATACGCTTTCCCTCCAGACAAACCAAATAGAACCAAAAATAATACCTGTTTTCTCATGGCAGCCGAAGAAAGAATTGTATCATCAACTTCCAATGGTGACGTATGTGCAATGTTGAAAAAATTATCAATCGGAAAACAGATTTTTCGTGGGATATTTAAACTTACACTTTGCACAATACGCAATGGAAAAATATCAATAACAAGTAATTACAGAGTATTTGGTATGTGATTTACAATTCTTCAAAATGTTAATAAATTAATAAATAAATGTAGGGAATGTTCTTTTCGGAAAAATAAGCCATGGCTTGTTAAAAATCAACGATTTATTTTTTATTTGATAAGAGCGCCAAGAAAAAATTAAATTACAGGAGCTATCTCCATAAAAAAGGCTGTTATTAAATAATAATTTATCCTAATTTTCAAACTTTTTTCATCGAAAAATAATGTTTTTTCTTTCATAAGACATCACAAATAAAATTATTAGTTTTTTAATTACAGACAACATTTTCTTTCCAGATACCTGATTTTTAGCACGACAACTGCCTTGTACAATGAAGAATTAAAAGCGTGAGTGAAAGTTTAGAATTTTGAATTTTAACTCTAAATAACAACTGAACCCAGAAGAAGAATTTTCTACCAAAAAAGACGAATTTTTAACTGAATATCTAAGTTTTTAACTTAAAAAAAATTAATTTCAAATCCAAAATGGTATTGTTATATTTGAAGTTGAAAAAAATTAATTTTTAACCATAAACAATGAATTTTTAACAAAACGCATGAATTTTCAACAAAATACAAATAGAATAGAAAATTAATAAAAAATTGAAATAGAAATTATAATAGAAATTAATTTTCGACTAAAATGAGGAATCTTTAATGAGAAAAAATGAATTTTCAACCAAGAAGAATAATCTTCCACCAAAAAAAGACGAATTTTAAACTAAATAAATTTTTTATTCGAAATGATAAATTTTTAATGAAAAATGGAATAGTTATATTTTCAGTTTGAAAAATTAATTTTTAACAATAATCAACAAAGTTTTAACAAAACAGTTGAATTTTTGTCGGAAGAAATGAAATGTTAACCAAAAAGGTGAATATTTCATCAAGAACATTAATATTCTACCACAAGAGACAAATTTTTAACAAAACGCATGAATTTTCAATAGAATACAAATAGAATAGAAAATTAATAAAAAATTGAAATAGGAAATAGAATAAAAATCAATTTTTAACGCAAATAAGATCTAATTACATGATTTTTTAACTCAAACATGTAAATTTTCAACTCAAAATGAAATAGTTATGTTTTCAGTTTGAAAAATTAATTTCTAACTATAAAAAACGAGTTTTCAACAAAATAGTTGAATTTTCCTCCAAAGAAATAAATTGGCGAACGTAAAGATAAATTTTTTATCAGAAAAATTGATATTCTGTCACAAAAGACGAACTCTCAACAAAAAAAGAACTTTGTAATTAATTATAAACAAACTAAGCGTCAGATAAAAAAACAAAAACACGTTTTATTTCGTTTTCGAAATATCTAGGTGGGCCTTTTTTTGAAGATTTTTCAAACAATTAAATTATTTTTTAATGTTCTGCCATTGTTATAAACAAACTAATCGTCCGATTGAAAAACCAAAAACGTCATTGGATTCTTCTCCGAAATATCTGGGTGCCCTTTTTTTTGTTTTTTAATATTTTTTTAAACAATTTCATTATTTTTCAATGTTCTGCGATTTTTATGAAAAAACTGTGCATGCAATCGAGAAACCAAAAATATAATTGAATTCTTCTTTGATAATTCTAATTTTTTTTTTGGTTGAAGATTCGTCGATTTAGTTGAAAATTCATTTCTTGGGATGAATTTTAACTATTTTGTTGAAAATTCGTTCTTTTTTCATGGAAAATTAATTTTTTCAATGTAAAATATCACTGTTCCATTTTTGATTGAAAATTTATCTTTTCTAGTTCAAAATTAAACTATTTGGATGAAGATTCATGTACTCGTATTTAATTGAAAATTCGACTTTTTGGTAGAAAATTATATTGAAAATTTATTTTTTTATTCGTCAAAAATTCATTTTTATTAAGTGAACTATTTTTTGGAAAATTATTTGTTTTTTGAAACTTCATTTATTTACTATAAATTTTACTATTTGATTGTTGATTGAAAATTTATATTTTTTAGATGCAAATTCAACTATTTGGATGAAAATTTTTTTTCTTCATTGACTGAAAAATCTGTCTTGGTCAAAAATTAAACTCTTTTGTTGAAAATTCATCTTTTGTGTGAAAATTTATCTGTTTGGTTAAGAATTCGAGTATTTCTTCAAATATGAATTTTTAACTAAGAAGATTAAGTTTCAACCAAAGCAATGCATTTCAAACCAATAAAATGAATTTCCAAGTAAAATTAATTTTTTGTAAAAATAGTTGAATATTTTGAACAAAATACATAAATCTTCATCTAAATAGCTGAATTGTAAACTGAAAAACCTGAATTTTTAATAAAAATTTTAAAAGTTACATTTTCACTTGAAAGCATTTTTTGTCAAACGAAAAAAAACGAATTTTCAACCAAATGGATAAATTTTTAACTTTGAAAGATAAATTTTGAAACAATAATGAAACTCAAATTTTCAGTTGAAAAATTAATTTAAAAAAAAAAAACAATTTTCAACAAAAAAAAACGAATTTTTAGTTAACATGAAGAATTTCTCACACAAAAAAAATAAATCCTCAACGTAAATGTAACGTAATAGTTGATATTTTTACCAGAAAGTATTTTAATTTCAAATCAAAACATTGAATTTAAGAATCAGTTGCATTTTCCACTGAAAAAGAAGATAATTTTAACAAAAGGAATGAATTTTCAAATAAACAAAAAATTCTCTACAAAATGGTTAAATTTACAACCAAAGAAGATTTTCCAGTCTATAAAAAAAATGTTTAAATACAGAATGTATCTTAATGAATTTTTAACAAAAAATTTAATTTTCTACTAAAATAGTCGAATTTTCAGTCCAAAAAGAGGAACTTTTAACAAAAAATTTCTATTCCCAATCACGAAGGAGGACATTTAACCAAATTGATAAATTTTAATACAAACAAATAAATTTTAAACGAAATAATAAAATTTTTATTCACAAAAGATGAAATTTGAACCAAAAATATAATAGTGGATTTTTCAACAAAAAAGAATTCTGAGAAATTTTAACTTCAATGAACCGCGTTAAAAAATCGTTTCAATTCTTACTTTACTGTTAATCAACAATATATACAGGCTTGACTAATTTAAAAAAAAAAAAAAAAAAAAATTTGGATATAGTTTGTTCCAGCAGAAATATTAATTGAACTGAAGCATTCTGCAATTACATCTCTGTTAGACTGTTATAGGGAAAGCTAAAATCAATATGAAGACAATAATTTAATTTAACTCTATCAAGAATTTTCCATTACTATATTAATCTCACATCATACAGAAGACTATTTTAATTGAATTCAATAAAAATGACTATGCCTTCGATAACATTATATAATCAATCAAATTCAAAAATGTATTTCAAGGCTTGCTAACTAATCAAAACCATATACTCTAATCTTCTAATGAAAATGTGCAAATTACATTCTGAAAATATGCTCATTGAAAAAAAAATAAAGGACACTTTCATCTAATTCATTATAAATTCGATTATAATGAAGTGCACTTTTCAAGATTAATTTGTTTGATCCATAAGTTTGATGATCATAGCTTTCTATCATTTGTATTATTGGTTTAGCAACACTAAACTCGAAAGGCCTCAGTGCGGTATTCTCAAATTCTTAAATTCAAAATATATTTTAAATTTGAAAAATCATGATGAGTATGTATAAAGAAAAACATACTAACAAGTGGCAATTATTTCGTGCTTCAGATTTTCTTTCTCTGATGCGACCCAGCTTTTTTCTCTGTCACCTTCACGGAATACAAACTCTTAATTATTCAAAATTGGAACATCTTTATTCTACACTAGTGGCAATATTTTTCACAATTTACATATTTGTTGTACTTTTCGAAATGGATGTTTACGGCTACACAAGATCGGGAAATTTTAATATTCCTAGAATGCTCAAAAGTAATTGTTATCTTCTATTCGGCGGATTCGTGATGATCTTCACGTATGTGTTTCGCGCCCCAAGAATGATTTTTTTACAAAAAATAATGCTCGTATCATCAAAAATTCCGGCTGAATCTTTCAACAGAATTACCAAATTTGTGCATGCCAAGGATCTTCTGGGTTTTATATTTCTGATCATCAATTTACCTAATGTGTATGCCTCTGAAATTCACACAAGCCTGAGAGTAATGACCTATTGGTACATAACAATGGTTGTGTATTTAGTGGACATGCAGTACATCAATTGCGTTTTTGTCATTAAAATTTGTTTCGAAAGAATTCAAGAAACGCTCAAAAGTTTCGAAGAAACGATGGTGAATGAAGAACCTCACCTTTTGAGAAGAAACTATCATGAACAGAACAATGTATTGCTTCTGATGAAACTTCGGAATCTTCAGAAACATCATCATCAAGTCAGCGATGTTTTAAAGAAGCTGAATTCAACATATGGTTTGCATGCTGTTGCTACAGTTGTAATGACTTTTTCGGAAATTACATTCAGTCTTTACTTCTACATTTTGAAACTCTTGGATCAACATACTAATGTTCAGGAGCAGATTTGGGATTTCAATCTTCTTGTTACGATGATGTTCTACATTTTGAAGCTGCTTTTCATTGTCTGGGCTTGTGAAAAAGCTAAAAGACAAGCGCAGAAAATTGGAAGCACTGTTCATGATGTTCTTCTAAATACTTTTGATATCAAAATAAAAGAAGAGGTATGGAGACAACAATTATTTTGCTTGAAAGACACGTAAAAAGATATAAGCTCTCGAGCGATATTGGTTTACTCATTGGCAAAACATAACTAAAAAAAAAGACTTGTATATTTATTTGAGACTGATTCAAACTTCATGAAATAGATATCAGGGTAACCAAAAAAATATACTTTTTTTGGAAAGTGAAAAGGGTCCATTATTTTTTCAGAATATAAGTCAAATAATGAAGTTTGGCCCCTAGAAGAACTCGACTAGATGATTTTAAGTGCTGCCACAAAAATCATCCGGATAGATATATTTCTTTTTCTTGAATTTATTAAAATTTTGTTTCTATAAATTGAAAAACCAAAGAAACATTGTTTATGAAATTTTTAGTACCCCTCCAATGATCTCCTCTTATTGACAGAAACTCACTGGAATTTTGTCAATTTAAAAGAAAAGTTCTAGTTTTACTAGAAATCTATATTATCATCGAAGATGGTAACGATCAATCAGAGCTACTAGAGAGATCGGAAGAAGAATCCTTTTTCTGAAACACGCTTTCTTTTGCAAGATGTAATGTTTTAATACAAGTCAATTTTTACTAGGAATCTATATTATCATCGGAGATGGTAACGATCAATCAGGAGAGAAATATTTTCACACACACATAAAATATTTAACGTCTCTTCAGACTAGATGGCGCTATAAATTTGAAAAAAATTTAATTAAATTTATCCAGAAGCAAGATCTTCTCCTTTCGGTCTGCTGGGATTCGAACGCCAGGTCAACTATTAGCCCGTCAGGAGCTCTACCACTGAGCTACTAGAGAGATCGGAAGAAGAATCTTTTTTCTGAAACACGCTTTCTTTTGCAAGATGTTATGTTTTAATACAAGTCAATTTTTACTAGGAACCTATATTATCATCGGAGATGGTAACGATCGATCAGAAGAGGAATCTTTTCACACACACAGAGAATATTTAATGTCTCTTCAGACTAGATGGCGCTATAAATTTAAAAAAAAATTAATTAAATTTATTCAGAAGAAAGATCTTCTCCTTTCGGTCTGCTGGGATTCGAACGCCAGGTCAACCAATAGTCCGTCAGATGCTCTACCACTGAGCTACTAGAGAGATCGGAAGAAGAATCCTTTTTCTGATACACGCTTTCTTTTGCAAGATGTTATGTTTTAAGACAAGTGAATTTTGACTAGGAGTATATATTATCATCGGAGATGGTAACGACCAATCAGAAGAGAAATCTTTTCACACACACAAAAAAAATATTTAGCGTCTGTTCAGACTAGATGGCGCTATAAATTAAAAAAAATTTCAATGAAAGTTATTCAGAAAAAAAGATCTTCTCCTTTCGCTCTGCTGAGATTTGAACGCCAGGTCAACTGATAGCCGGTCAGGTGCTCTACCACTGAGCTACTAGAGAGATCGGAAGAAGAATCCTTTTTCTGAAACACGCTTTCTTTTGCAAGATGTTATGTTTTAATACAAGTCTATTTCTACTAGGAATCTATATTATCATCGGAGATGGTAACGATCAATCAGAAGAGAAATATTTTCACACACCGTGAAAATGGAAATCTACAATATCAATCTTTTTTCTGAATAAATTTAATTAAAAAAATTTTTAATTTATAGCTCCATCTAGTCTAAAGAGACGTTTAAGATTTTCTGTATTAGAGGAGATAACTTTGATCGATATTGTAGATTTCCATTTTCTCGGTGTGTGAAAAGATTGCTGTTCTGATTGATCGTTAACATCTCCGATGATAATATAGATTCCTAGTAAAAATTGGCTTGTTTAAAAACATCACATCTTGCAAAAGAAAGCGTGTTTCAGAAAATGGATTGTTCTTCCGATCTCTCTAGTAGCTCAGTGGTTAGAGCGCCTGGTCGCAAATCAGTTGACCTGGCATTCGAATCCCAGCGGAGCGAAAGAAGAAGATTTTTTTTCTGAATAAATTTAATTTCAAAAATACGTGTTAATTTTTACTCGGAACCTGTATTATCATCGGAGATGGTAACGATCAATCAGAAGAGAAATCTTTTCACACACACTGTGGAAGTGGAAATCTACAATATTGATCAAAGTTATCTCCTCTAATACAGAAAATCTTTCACGTCTCTTCAGACTAGATGGAGCTATAAATTAAAAAATTTTTAAATCAAATTTATTCCGAAGAAAGATCTTCTCCTTTCGCTCTGCTGGGATGCGAACGCCAGGTCAACTGATAGCCGGTCAGGTGCTCTACCATTGAGCTACTAGAGAGATCAGAAGAAAAATCCTTTTTTTGAAAAACGCTTTCTTTTGCAAGATGTCATGCTTCAATGCAAGTCCATTTTTACTAGGAATCTATATTATCATCGGAGATGGTAACGATCAATCAGAAAAGAAATCTTTTCACACCCCGTGATAATGGAAATCTACAATATCAATCTTTTTTCTGAATTAATTTAATTAAAATTTTTTTAAATTTATAGCTCCATCTAGTCTGAAGAGACCTTAAAGATTTTCTGTATTAGAGGAGATAACTTTGATCGATATTGTAG
>CAKNYM010051391.1:13744-59568 GCA_932195095.1 Andricus curvator | reverse complement strand
CCAAAGAAATAAATTTTCAACCAAAGAATAAAATTTTCAAAAAAAAAGTAATTATCAAGAAGACACTCAAATTTTCAACCAAAGAAATAAATTTTCAACCAAAGAAATAAATTTTCAACCAAAGAGATAAATTTTTAACCAAAAAAATGATTTTTCAACATATAAGTTCATCATTTAACTAAAAAAGACGAATTTTGAAGAAAATAGTTAATTTTTCAAACAAAAAGATGAAGCTTAAAAAAAGAAGGAATTTTTAATAAAATATTTAGACCTTGAACTAATTATAGTGAAATTAAAAAAAAAAGATTTGAGTCAAGAAGATTAATTTTTGGCCAAAAAATACGAATTTTTAACAAATTCAGAATTTTCAAACAGGTAGTTGAATTTTCAATTGATAAATCTCAATTTTCAACTAAAAAGATCAATTTTCAACCAAAAATGGAATACTTAAATTTTAATTTAAAAAAATTACTTTTCAACCAAATAAAAACAAATTTTCAGAAAAATAGTTAAATTTTCAAGTAAAGATATAAATCTTCAACCAAAAAAATTAATTTTTACAAAATAGACCTTCAATCAAGTATAGTTAAATTCTGTAAAAAAAAAATATTTTTCAACCGAGAAGATTAATTTTCGACCAGAAAAGAAGAAGTTTCAACAAATACAGAAATTTTCAAGCAAATAATTTAATCCTCAACTGAAAAATATAAATTTTCAACTTTGAACCACATATTTTGAATCCGCAACTAAAAAAAATTGAATTTTAACAAAAAAGTTCATTTTCAACAAAGGGAGATAAATTTTAAAACGAACAGTTAAATTATCAAACAAACCAAAATTATTTTTTAAACGAATACTTAAATTTTCGAACCTTAACTTGATTTTGGCAGATGGAATTGAATTTTCCAAAAAAATTAATTTCAACCAATTTATCGAATTTTCAAACAAGAATGATTAGCAATTTGCTCTAAGAAACAAATTATTATTATTTATAAAAATATTCTCTGAGAATAATGCTAGACATTTTTTCAACAAATTCGAAATTATTCAAAAATTTGAAATGATTTCAAATAATTTAAACTTTTTTTAAGAATTGTGAAAGGCTTTAAAAGAATAAAAAACATTTCCTTAATATTCCTAGGACAATTGAAAATGATTTTTATTTTGAAAAATTATTTTTAAGAGAATATTTTTAAAAATTTAGAAAGATTTACAAAATTGCCAAAAACAAATGCGAAAGATTTTAAGAACATTTTTTTTATTTGGCAGGATTTAAAAAAAATTTTAGGAAAATTCCGAATCATTTTGAAAAATGTTTAGAAGTTGTGCCAAAATTTTAAAAATAATTTAAAATGTGAACAAATGTAAAAAAGAATATTATTTGATTATTTATTCAATCATTTTAATTAATTTATTCAGGAAATTTTTCAATCAAATTTTTATTTTTCATTATTATTTTATTTTTATTATTTACTGGATTAAAATTGCTTAAAATGATATAATTTTGAAAATTTTTAAATTCAATGATTTATTTTTTAATTTAGAGCATTGGAAATTATAACGTCGGTTTATATTTTTGGAACTGAATCTGCATCTTTGAACTCTACAATTTATAAAAATAAAAAAAAATTTAATATGGCATTTAAATACAAAATTTTAGAATTAAAAAACTTTTAAACTTTAATTTTCAAAGTTTAAAATTAAAAGAGTTCTACTTTGTGTGCTTTAATTTGCAGCTCAGTTTTTAATACATCAAATGCAAAAAATTTTTGCTTTAGAATTTGAATTTTTTAATTTCATTGACCGTGAAAAATTTTTGTGAACCGGGAAAAAGCGGAAAATGGCCGGGAATTTTTTTTTATTAAAACGGCCACCCGGTACTGAAAAGCTTTAGAAATAGAAACCCCAATCGTTCAACCGGAAGTGGTGCATAATTTCTTGAAAGTCTAATGAGGTTTGAAGACTTTAGTCAATTCTGTGATATTTAGCCATTTTTTAAAACAAAGATAAATGGTTCCCGTCAAAGTTTAACGATAAAAAAAACTACCCAAAAAACTTTTGAAAAATAAATTGAAATCATTCACCGGAAATGATGCTATATTTTCTGAAAGCGACGTTCTCCTTGAAAAAATGAAGCATAAATTAATCAAATTCAATCATTTTTCAATAATTGGAAAGAAGCCATAGTGAGGAAAAATTTAATGAGAAACAAAAATTAATTTTTTGTTCAAAAGATATTCTCGGCAATATTATTATGATTCTTGATATCATAGAGATTTTCCAAATTTGTTGAAACGCCTTCGATTTTCAAAAAAAAATCGAAAAAATCGAATACATTTTTAAAAAAGAACAAAGATCAAGAAAGTCATTAGTTAGTGAAACTTTTCTCGCTTTCAGAAAATACTGCCTCACTTCCGGTCGCATGATTTAAATTTATGTTGAATTTTTTTTTTTTTTTTTTTTTTTTTTGAGGAAAGCAACAGACAAGGTTTCACTTCGACGAGAACCTCTTATCTATTTTTTTTTATTTAATGATTTACACGAAATTTATATTTTTTTAAATTTTTTGAATAGTTTTTCGATGAAGGAGTACTTTAAAGAATGCTCGCCGTTTGCATCATTAAGGTTTCTATAATAAATTTAAATTAAAAATTCAAAGATTTTTCGGGTTTCAATCGTGTGCGAAACTATGAATGTTGCCGACGTTCCGAAAAATCTTTGAATTTTTAATTTAAATTTATTATAATGGATCATCGTGAAAGTCTTAAATCTATTAAGGTTTCTGTTTAGAAAAAAAAAAAAAAAATTTCCTAAGCGTCTGAGAAGTTGTTTCTCAATCCAAAATATTCAAGATTTTAACAAAATAGGTGAATTTTTCAACGAAGAGATAAATTTTGAAAATAAAAAGTGAATTTTTAACTAATAAGTTTGAATTTTTACCAAAAAACCCAAATTTTAACAGAATATATGAATTGTCAACTGAAAAAAAATTTAACCCAATAGTTGAATTTCTAGCTAAAAAAGATAAATTATCAGCTATAAATTTTTAACCAAAACAAAAATTTAAACGAAAAATCGAAAAAGGGGAAATTTCTAGAAAACGGGGAAAACAGATATTCTTAGGAAAAGGGAAAATACGACATTAAAGTTCATTTTTCAAAATAAAAAATCATGAAGAATTTTCTCATAAATCTGAAGAAAATTCTTCTTTTAAACCTTTTAACATTGTTGAACCATCTAATATTTTTAAATTATTCACATTTTTCCTAATTTTTTTTTTTGAATTCCGCAAAATTAAAAAAATTCTCTTAAAATCTTTCAGATTCTTCTTTGACAATTTTAGAAATCTTTTGAAATGTTTTGAAATCTTTTTAAATATTATCTTAAAATTAATTTTCCAAAATAAAAAATCATTTCAATTTTTTTTTTAGGAACCTAAAGAATTTTTTAATCGTTTCAAAACTTCTAAGTATCTCTTAAACTTAATCAAATTTGTTATAAAATTATGTATTATGGGACAATTTTGCTTTAAAATCTTAGACACTCTTTTTCAAAATTTTAGGAAATAATTGAAAATATTTTGTAATCTTTTTCAATTTTCTCTTAGAATTCATTAAGAAAAAATTCATTAAAAATTTTCCCATGAGTCTTAAGAATATCTTTTTTTCATTCTCTTGACGCCCTGCAAAATTGAGTTTACCTTATTTTTTTTTAAATCCTGAAAAATTAAAAGAATTTTCTTCAAGTTTTCCATATTTTTTCCACACATTTTGAAATCTTCAAAACTTAAAATAATTTTTTTTTTAATTACACCATTTGATCACCATTTTGATCAAAGTTATCTCCTCTAAGACAGAAAATCTTTAACGCCATGTCAGACTAGATCGAGCTATAAATTTAAAAAATTTTTTAATAAATTTATTTCGAAAAAAGATCTTCTCCTTTCGCTCTAACCACTGAGCTACTAGAGAGATCAGAAGAAGAATCCTTTTTCTGAAACACGGTTTATTTTGCAAGATGTTATATACAAGTCAATTTTCACGAGGAATCTGTATTATCATCGGAGATGGTAACGATCAATCAGAAGAGAAAACTTTTCACACACACTGTGAAAATAGAAATCTACAATATCGATCAAAGGTATATCCTCTAATACAGACAATCTTTAACGTCATGTCAGACTAGGTGGAGCTATAAGTTAACCATTTTTGAAATTGAATGTATTCAGAAAAAAGATCTTCTACTTTTGCTCCGCTCGGATTCCAACGCCAGGTCTACTGTGTTCCGGTTAGGTGCTCTAACCACTGAGCTACTAGAGAGATCAGAAGAAGAATCCTTTTTCTGAAACACGCTTGATTTTGCAAGATGTTATATACAAGTCAATTTTTACGAGGAATCTGTATTATCATCGGAGATGGTAACGATCAATCAGAAGAGAAAACTTTTCACACACACTGTGAAAATAGAAATCTACAATATCGATCAAAGGTATATCCTCTAATACAGACAATCTTTAACGTCATGTCAGACTAGGTGGAGCTATAAGTTAACCATTTTTGAAATTGAATGTATTCAGAAAAAAGATCTTCTACTTTTGCTCCGCTCGGATTCCAACGCCAGGTCTACTGTGTTCCGGTTAGGTGCTCTAACCACTGAGCTACTAGAGAGATCAGAAGAAGAATCCTTTTTCTGAAACACGCTTGATTTTGCAAGATGTTATATACAAGTCAATTTTTACGAGGAATCTGTATTATCATCGGCGATGGTAACGATCAATCGGAAGAGAAATCTTTTCACACACACTGTGAAAATGAAAAACTTCAATATCGGTCAAAGTTTTTCCTAGTAAAAATTGACTTGTATATAACGTCTTGCAAAATAAAGCGTTTCAAGAAAAGGATTCTTCTTCTGAGCTCTCTAGTAGCTCGGTGGTTAGAGTACCTGACCGGAATTCAGTTGACCTGGTGTTCGAGTCCCAGCGGAGCGAAAGGAGATCTTTTTTCTGGATAAATTTAAATTTAAAAATACGTGTTAATTTTTACCAGCAATCTGTATTATCATCAGAGATGATAACGATCAATCAGAAGAGAAATCTTTTCACACACACTGTGAAAATAGAAATCTACAATATCGCTCGAAGTTATATTTTCTAATACAGAAAATCTTTAACGTTATCTCAGACTAGATGGAGCTATAAATTAACAATTTTTGAAATAAGTTATTCAGAAAAAAGATCTTCTCCTTTCGCTCTGCTCGGATTCCAACGCCAAGTCAACTGATTTCCGGCCAGGTGCTTTGACCACTGAGCTACTAGAGAGATCAGAAGAAGAATACTTGTTCTGAAACACGCTTTATTTTACAAGATGTTATATACAAGTCAATTTTTACGAGGAATCTGTATTATCATCGGAGATGGTAACGGTCAATCAGAAGAGAAATCTTTTCACACACACTGTGAAAATGGAAATCTAGAATATACCAAAGTTATATCCTTCAATACAGAAAATCTTTAACGTCATCTGAGACTAGATGGAGCTAAAAGTTAACAATTTTAAAAATTAAATTTATTCAGAAAAAAGATTTCCTTTCGCGCCGCTCGGATTCCAACGCCAGGTTTACTGATTTCCGGTTAGGTGCTCTAACCACTGAGCTACTAGAGAGATAAGGAGAAGAATCCTTTTTCTGAAACACGCTTTATTTTGCAAGATGTTATATACAAGTCAAGTTTTACTAGGAAAAACTTTGATCGATATTGTAGATTTCCATTTTGACAGTGTGTGTGAAAAGATTTCTCTTCTGATCGATCCTTACCATCTCCGATGATAATACAGATTCCTCGTAAAAAATGACTTGTATGTAACATCTTGCAAAATAAATCGTGTTTCAGAAAAAGGATTCTCCTTATGATCTCTCTAGTAGCTCAGTGGTTAGAGCACCTGGCCGGAAATCAGTTGATCTGGCGTTCGAATCCCAGCGGAGCGAAAGGAGATCTTTTTTCTGAATAAATTTAATTTTAAAAATACGTGTTAATTTTCATGAAAATTTGACAAAAAAAATTGGACCACTCTAGTGTAAAGTCTGTAAAAATGACTGAAGAAATAGTCAAGTTCTACTATAATTGTAAATGAAATCGGTCCAAAAATGTACAAGAAGGAAACTCGGCTTCTAGTTGAATAAATTTTCACTAATTATAGCCTTCGCTAATTCCTCTCCAATCTACATCTACACACTATTTATTAATTTATCTCTTTTTATTTGTCAGTACACATGTTAAATAGAGCTTGCGATATAACTTATGTTAGTGTCATATTATATCTTTGAAAATGTCACTGACGTCAATGAGGCTTCACTTCAGCACGCAACATTTCTTTTTAAACGTCGCGGTTATATCTTTACGTTTTATTTAACCCAGAATTCGCCTGAGATTAAATTGCATTTTTTTATTTTATTATCCTTTCCGGAAACCCACAGGAAACTGTCAGACTATAATCACGTTAGCTCACATTTCTTGCCCAAACCGATTTGCTTGGACTTTTGCCAAGGGAGAGGAAAACTGCAGAAAACCAAAACTCCGGAACTGCAGTCGCTTTTTTCTCTCCTTTTCACTTAAAATCGAAATGAATTTATAGAACCCAATAAAAATGCAACTATTTTTATTGGAAATGTAATAATTTTTGGTTGAACAGACTATTCAATTGTTTTCATGAAAATTTGTCAGTTTTACTAAAAAGTCACCTTTTTTTCAGAATTCAATTTTTTGTTGAAAATTCTGTATTTTTGGGTTTGAAAATTCAACTGTTTTGTAGAAAAATTGTCTTCTTGACTTGAAAATTGAACTTTCTAGGTAATTTTTTGGTTCTTTTAGCAGAAATTCACTCTTTTTTGTTCAGGATTCAACAATTTTATTACAAATACGTCTTTTTTGGTTAAATTTAACTATTTTTCAGCTGAAATTGAATTTTTTGTTGTTAAAAAATCAAAAAAATAAATATCCAAAGATATTACGACTTATAGAAAGTCCAGCAAGAATTGAATCGTATAAAGTAAAATTATTGCATTTTTTACAAAATAAAATAATTTTTAACTAATTAGTTGATTCATCAACCAAAAAATCATTAATCGAAAAGAGAATAATTTGCAATGAAGTAGTTTAATTTTCCACTAAGAAAGATAAATTTTTAACAAAAAATGGAATAGTTAAAGTTTCAGGTAAAAAAATTATTTTCAACCAAAAAAACAAATTTTCAACAAAATTGTTCAATTTTAACCAAAGATATAAATTTTCAACCTAGATTATGAATCATCAAAAAAAAATTAATCTTTGATAGTTATTAAATTTTCAAACAAATAGTTGAAACTTTTAAAAAACTGATCCTCAAAAAAAAAACGTGAATTTTTAGAAAATTAGTTCAATTTTAAATGAAGTATTTGAATTTTGAATCAAAAAGATGAATTCTCAACCAAGAAGATAAGTTTTCATAAAAACTAGGAATTTTGAACAAAATACATGAATTTTCTACCAAATAGTTGAATTTTTTATTTAAAATGTTCTATTTATAGCAAAATTGGAATATAATTAATTTTTCAATCAAAGAGATGAATTTTGAAGTAAAATCGTGGATTCAAAGAAAAATGTAATAGCTGATATTTTAAAATATGTACCAAAAAAAATTTACTTTTTAATCACAAATAATTTAATTTAATCAAACAAGACGAATTTTAAACAAAATAGTTAACTTTTCAACCAAAAGTATTTGGTTGAAAATTAGTTTTCATTTAAATATTCTCAGAAATCTTAAGACAATTTTTTCATTATCTTAAAACTTTTTAAAATTTTCTAAATATATTTTGAAATTATTAGAATTTCTCCTAAAACTTTGAAAAAATTCTGCAAAATTAAAAAAAAATCGGAAAATCCTCCAGATTCTTCTTTGACAATTTTGGAAATCTTTTGGAATGTTTGAAAATCTTTTTAAATATAGTCTTAAAATAAATTTTTTGAAATAAAAAATTATTTGCAATTTTCTCACAAACAATAAGAAAATTGTTGTATTCTTTCAAAACCTTTCAAAATTCTTGAAAAGCTTATAAATTTTTTGTTACAAATCTTCAAAAATCTATATTTCTTTAAAATGTGTTGAAGTGATTGAAAGTTTATTATTATTATTGTATCTTTTCTAAACTTCGGAAATATTTTGTAATGTTTCGAGAATCGCAATATATTTTTTGAAATTTCAAATTATTTTTGAAATTTTTAAAAAAACTTGTAAATATCTTTTGAATTGATTAAAATTTTTTTAAATTTTTTCTGAAATTTTTTAATCTTGCACAATTAAAAAAGTTTGTTTTAAAATCTTCGACATTCTTTGTCAAAATTTTAGGACCTCATTTGAAATGTTTTCTAATCATTTGAAATATTTTCTTAAATTATTTAAAATATCTTCAACATTTTGAAATTTCAAAAAAATAATTCAAAGTTTTCCTAATATTTTTTTTAATCCCGCAAAAATTAAAAAATTTGTTTCAAAATGTACCAGATTCTTTTTCGACATATTTTTAGATCTTTAAATGAAATCGAGAATAAAATCTAGCAAAATATTAAAAGATTTATTTCTCGATATTAAAAAAAAAAATTAAAATTTTCTCTTTTATCAATAATGTTAAGAAACATTCATAAATAAATTAGATCGTCAAATAAAATTACTTGTCAATTTTTATTTTCGAAGTTGATGGTGCAGATAGTTCTTAATAAAAAAGTTAAGAAAATTGTTGCCTTTATTATTAAAGAATCATTTAAATTTAAATTTTCTCTTAAAAATAAATTTCTAGAATTAAAATTCCTCATTCGGAAATTTGGACTTAAAACATTAATCACGTTAATAATTTTGATATTAATTCATTTTTATCTACTGATCTACACGGAGAGAAAAATCAGCGTTTGAAACGACGAAAGGGCATCGTAGTCCAAAACGACGACTCATCGTCGTCTGAGACGACGAATATCGTCGTTTCATCCTACGAATCGCTTCGTCGTTTGAAACGAAATGTATCGCCGTTTGAAACTACGAAACTCTTGCATTCCTGAATTAGGCCACGCCTCCAGTTTTTGGTTGCAGCGCGATCATCGTTTCAAGCCACGATCCACGTCGTTTCAAACGACGAGAGTCGTGGTTTCAAACGACGATACGTATCGTCGTTTTGAACGACGATTTCGTCGTTTCAATCTACAGTTCTCGTCGTTTTGAACGACGATCAAGACTCGTAGTTTCAAACGACGACTAAGCGTCGTTTCAAACGCTGATTTTTTTCTCCGTGTAGAATCAATATTTTTAAATACTGATTTTTTTTAAATTCTGAAAAAAGTGCTCTCTTGCTCCGTTGGGATCCGAACCCAGGTTTTTCAGATTTCTTGTCCGACGCTCTTACCTACTGAGCTACTGAGCTACGGAGAGACGAGATAATTTGGTTCACAACCCCTACATCAAAAATAATCTCGTCTCTCCGTAGCTTAGTTGGTAAGAGCATCAGATCGGGAATCTGAAAGACCTGGGTTCGGATCCCGGCGGATCAAGATGGTATTTTTTTCAATTTGAAAAAATCAATATTTGAAAATATTGATTCTACACCAGTAGAAAAAATGAATTATCATCAAAATTAATAACATTCACCTTGTTAAAAACCTTTATATCAAAAATTAATCACGTTAGCTCGCATTTTCGTGAAAAATCACTTTATTCAATCTGTTTTTAAAAGCTAGCATTTTAGCCTGTGGAGTCTGTTTTTACTAATTCAAATTTAGAGAGTAATGACACTTGCAGTGATTTCATATGTACGTCCTTCGAAGCGCTCTCTAAACTCAGCGTGGAGGGAGTGACTAAAAATAATCTGCAAGCAACGCCTTCTCAATTTTGCCATGTTTCGTTCTGAACAAAATTTTTTCTAGAAATTTTGTGTCCACGCGGCCATGCAACATGTAATAGGGTAGATAAAAAAATTTGAATTCGGAAATAAAACTATTATAAAAAAAAAAAAAACGATTAATAAAAAAACGATTAATAAAAAAATTATTTTTCTCCAACTGACTTTAAATATTATTTTTAACTTATCAATTTTTTCTAAAGTATTCTCCTCACTAAATCACCCTGAAATGTTAAAAATAATATTTGAAGTCAGTTGAAAAAGAATAATTGAAAAAAACAAAAACTCAGTTTTAAGAAAAAATCACTATACTTACAATTATAATTTTGTATACTAATCAAATTTTTTGTCTAGCCTATTTTTACAAGCAGAAACGTTCTAGATACCTGAAAAAATTATTTTTTGAAATCAGGGGTCTAATAAAAATTGATAATCTCTGATGGAGCTGCAAATAAAAATGCGTGAAAATTTGGGAAATCGTTTGGTGCCTCAAGAAATGTAAAAAAAATTGGAATTCAGGAAAATACAAAAATTATGAAAATAAGAATTAAAAAAAATATATTTTGTTAAGGCTGAAAACCAAAGCGTTTATCAATCGAATCCAAAGTAATTTAACTTTTTCAGGGGCCTCCTACGCTACTTTTTCACAAAGTTTTATTTTTTAAATTACGTTACCAATTTTGGTCTATTTTTTATTGGTTGAGAATTCATCTATTTTGTTTATAATTTATTTTATTTGGTAGAAAACTATTCTTCTCTGTTGAAAACTCTTTTTTTTTGTTCATGTATCAACTATTTAGTTAAAAATTACTTTATTTGCTGAAAAATGAAATATATGGACCAAAAAAAAAAATTTTATTTTTAGATGAAAAATAGCCTAATTCAACTAAAAATGGCGAATTTCAAACAAAATAGTTGAGTTCTGAACCTAGAAAGGGTAAATTTCTACTGAAGGAACAAAATTTCTTCCAAAAAGTTGAATTTTCAAACCAAAAAGACGAATTTGCAACAAAACAATTAATTTTTGATAAAAAAATAATGTCTTCCACAAAGCTGTTGAATTTTTAGCAAAATAAATGAAAAATGATTAATAATCATTTTCAAACAAATAGTTGAACTTTCAACCACGAAGAATATTTTTCAAACCAAAAAGACGAATTTTTAACAAAATAATCGAAGTTTCAACCATAAAGTTAATTTTTTAATTGTAAAAAATTAATTATCATTAAAAAAAAAGTTTGATAAGTCGAATTCAGCGAAAAAATATGAATTTTCACCGAATAGTTGAATCCCCAACCAAACTATTTGTTTTAAAATTCCTATTTAAAAAAAGATACCTTAATTCAACCAAAAAATTCGAATTTTTAAACAAATAATTGCATCCTCAACAAAAAATATTAATTTCCCACCAAACTTTTAAATTTTTATCCAAAGAGATGAACTTTCAACTAATATGATGAATTTTCAACCAAAAAAGATTAATTTTTCACCAAAAAAGACAAATTAAAAAAAATACATGCATCTTCAACCAAAAAGTTTAATTTTCAACTAAACAAGATTAATTTTTAATCAAAAATGGAACAGTTAAATTTTCTGTTAAAAAAAAATTAAAGGAAAATACGAATTTTAAAAGAAAATTGTTAAATTTTTAATCACAAACATGAATTTTCAATTAATTTGATGAATCTTCAACCAACAAACAAGATGAATTCACAAAAAAATGTAATTTTATTAAGCTGATATTTGAACCAAAAAAATTTTGTTTCAAAGCGAAAAAATTCATATTCAACAACAACAACAAAATTAAAATATTTAACCAAAGAGATAAATTTGTAACTAAAATGATGAATCTTCAACCATATAGTTCCATTTCTAACCAAAAAAAAAAACGAAATTCCACCTAAAAGTGAAAAATTTTCAAACCAAAAAGAGGAATTTCTAGGAAACAATTGAAGTTTTAAATCGAAAATATGAATTAAAAAAAAAAATTAATTTTCAACCAAATATGGTTGAATTTTCAACTAATCAAGATTATTCTTAATTCAAAAATTGAATTGTTCAATTTTCTACTACAAAAATTAATTTACAAACAAAAAATACGAATTTTCCACAAAATTCTTGAATTTTTATCCAGAGAGATGAATTTTCAACTAAAATGATTCTTCAACCAAAAAAGAATAATTTTTTACCAAAAAAGACGAATCTAAAACAAAAATACATACATGTATCTTCAATAAAAGAATTTAATTTTCAACTAAACAAGATCAATTTTTAATCAAAAATGGAATAGTTAAATTTTCTGTTGAAAAAATTAATTTTCAACCAAAAATACAAATTTTTAAGTATAAAGATGAAATTCTAATCAATACGATAAATCTTTTTACAAAAATTAATGAATAACTAAAAAAAATTCAACCAAATATGATGAAAATAAATTTTTAGGTAAAAATTTAATTAACATTAAAAAAAAAAGTTTGATAAGTCGAATTCAGCGAAAAAATATGAATTTTTACCAAATAGTTGAATCCTCAACCAAATCATTGAATTTTCTACCAAATTAGTGTAATTTTCAATCAGTTTTTTTTTAATGAATCTTTTCGGTTTAAAAAATCGTTTTTTGTTTTAAACTGCATTTGCTTGTTAAAAAATTAATTTTATCTGGTTGAAAAATCAACTATTTGGTTGAGAATTACCTTTTTTTAATTCATATTTGTGGTTGAAAAATTTAATGCAACTATTTGTTTGAAAATTCGTATTTTTTGTTTGAATTAAACTGTTTTTTATTTAAAATTAATATATTTTTTTAATTTAAATTTCAACTATAACATTTTTAAATTCTCCACGTTGTAAGTTCATCTTGTTTGCTGGAAAAATAAACTACTTGGTTGGAAATTGAACTACTTTAAAAAGATTCATTGTATTGATTAGAATTTCATCTTTGTACTTAAAAATTTGTATTTTTGGTTGAAAATTAATTTTTTTAACAGAAAATTTAACTATTCCATTTTTGATTAAAAATTGATCTTGTTTAATTGATAATTGAATTATTTTGTTGAAGATACAGGTATATGTATTTTTTTTTTAAATTCGTCTTCTTTGTAAAAAATTATTCTTTTTTGGTTGAAGAATCATTTTAGTTGAAAATCCATCTCTCTGGATAAAAATTCAAAAAATTTGTGGAAATTTCGTATTTTTTGTTTGTAAATTAATTTTCGTAGTAGAAAATTGAACAATTCAATTTTTGAATTAAAAATAATCTTGATTAGTTGAAAATTCAATTATATTTGGTTGAAAATTAATTTTTTTTAAATTCATATTTTCGAGTTAAAACTTCAATTGTTTGGTAGAAATTCCTCTTTTTGGTTTAAAAATTTTTCACTTTCAATAGGAATTTAGTTTTTTTTTTTGGGTTAAAAATGAAACACTATGGTTGAAAATTCGTCATTTTAGTTGCAAATTTATCTCTTTGGTTAAACATTTTAATTTTGTTGTTGCTGTTGAAAATGAATTTTTTCGCTTTGGAAATTTTTTTGTTTGTCTTAAACTGCAATTTTTTGTTTGGAAATTAATGTTATTTGGTTGAAAATTACTTCTTTTTAATTCATATTCTTGGGTTAAAAATTCAATTGTTTTATAGAAATTCGTTTTTGGGTTTGAAATTTTTTATTGTTTTATTGAATTATTGTTTTTTGTTGAGGATTCAACTATTTAGTAGAAAAATCGTATTTTTTGGTAGAATTCAATTATTTTTTATTAAAAATTAAAATCTTTTTTGGTTCAAATATCAGCTAAAAAAATTACTGTTTTTTGTGAATTCATCTTGTTTGTTGGAAAATAAAACTACTTGTTTGGAAATTAAACTTCTTTATTGAAAATTCATTTTTTGGTTGAAGATTCATCAAATTAATTAAAAATTCATCTTTGTGATTGAAAATTTAAAAATTTTCTTTTGAAATTCGTTTTTTTTTAAATTTATTTATTTTTTTAACAGAAAATTTAACTGTTCCATTTTTGATTAAAAATTGATCTTGTTTAGTTGAAAATTCAACTCTTTAGTTGAAGATTCATGTATTTTTTTGAAAATTTGTGTTTTTTGGTGAAAAGTTAATCTTTTTTGGTTGAAAATTCATCTCTGGATAAAAATTTAACAGTTTGGTGGGAAATTAATATTTTTTGTTGAGGATGCAATTATTTGTTTAAAAATTTGTATTTTTTGGTTCAATTAAAGTATTTTTTTTTTAAATACGAATTTTCAAACAAATAGTTGCATTTTCAACAAAAAACAATAATTTTCCACCAAATTGTTAAATTTTTGTCCAAAGAGATAAATTTTCAACTAATATGATGAATTTTGAACCAAAAAAGATTAATGTTTCACCAAAAAATACAAATTTTCAAAACAATACATGTATCTTCAACCAAAGGGTTTAATTTTTAACTAAACAAGATCAATTTTTAATCAAAAATGGAATAGTTAAACCTTCTGTTAAAAAATCAATTTTTAACCAAAAATACGAATTTTAAAAGAAAATTTTTAAAATTTTAATCCTAAAAATGGATTTTTAATTAATTTGATGAATCTTCAACAAAAAATGAATTTTCAACAAAGAAGTTCAATTTTCAAACAAGTAGTTTTATTTTCCAGCAGTACTTTGTTAAAAATTTATTTTTTGGTTGAAGATTCATCATATTAATTAAAAATTATTTTATATGGCTACAAATTTAACAAATTGGTTAAAAGTTCGATTTTTTTTTTTTGAAAATTGATTTTTCTAACAGAAAATTTAACTATTCTATTTTTGATTAAAAATTGATCTTATTTAGTTGAAAATTCAACTCTTCAGTTGAAGATTCATGTATTTTGTTCAAAATTCGTATGTCTTGGTGGAAGATTAATTTTTCTGGTTTTGAAAATTCAAATCCATCATTGATAATTCGTTTTTTATAAAAAAAAAAATTATGGAAAAAAATCTCTTACGCATTTACATACGCAATTTCATTCATGTAGAAATCTCACAAAAATGTATATATGTCTTCTTTATCAATGTGATGTAAATAATTATGTTGAATATTGATCTTACCACATACGATAATATTTTTATGTGTATCATTTCACTATCAAGATTTTTTAATTCAGAGATCATCACTGTTGTAAAATGGATCAAATGGATATCTCATTCTAGTATTTTTCCATAATATGCATATTTTTCCATAATATGCATTTTTTTGTTCGAATGCCTATGAAATTTATTTTTTCAACATTTTAGCGAAATCTATTATTATAACCATTTTTTCCAAAGAATTTTTCAGGGTGTAAGAATTGACCATAATTTTTAAGACTATCAAATTTTGAAACAAAAAAAAAAAGAATTTTCAACATAATAGTTAAAGTTTCAACAAAAAATGAATCTTTGATCAAAAAAATTAATTTTTAACAAATTTGTTCAACTTTTAACCCAATAATTAAATTTTCAACCAAAAAGAATAATTTCTAATTAAGAAGATTAATTTTTTTACCAAAAAAGAAGAATTTCTATAATAATATGAATAATTTGGTTCGAATGCCTATGAAATTTATCTTTTCAAAATTTTTCAGAAATCTGTTATTATAACTATTTTTGGCCAAAGAATTTTTCAGGGAATAAGAATTGGCCATAATTTTTAAGACTATTAAATTAAAAAAAAAAGAATTTTCAACATAATAGTTAAATTAAAAAAAAAATGAATCTTTGATCGAAAAAATTAATTTTTAACAAATTCGTTCAACTTTTAACCAAATAATTCAATTTTGAACCAAAAAAATTAATTTTTAATTAAGAAGATTAATTTTTTTACCAAAAAAGACGTATTTTTATCAAAATACATGAACATGAATTTTAAACCAAATAATTAAATTTTCAACAAGAAAGGATCGATTTCCAACCAAATAGTTTAATTTTCAATAAAAAATATCAATATTCAACAAAAAATGGAACAATTAAATTTTCAGTTAAAAAATTCATTTTCATCCAAAAATAAAAAAGAATTTTCATCCAAATAGTTAAATTTTCTAGACGACTAAAAAATATGAAAAAAATGAAATTCCCATCACTGTAAAATTTTTGCATATAAAATATCCGACACTATAAAATTGCCAACACAGGAAAATTTCCGAATATAAACTATTAAAAAATTAGTTCTATAATAAATATTTAAATAAATAAAAAATATTTGCGTCACATAAAAGTATTTTATTTATTATTTTTAATTTTTAAATTAGGCTATAAATTCAGTGATATTATCAACTATCGGGCATTTTCTTATTCAATAATTTTTCAATTCAGAAATTTGAAATTGTTGGAATTTTTATAATTTCGTGAAATTTCTGTATCAAATATTTTGGTTTTCGGTAATTTTATTTGTTGCGATTTTTCAGTCGTCTCAAATTTCCAACCAAAAAGATGATTAAATCAAGATTAAAAATATAAAAATGAAATAAAAGATAAAGATAAAGATTAAAAGATAATAAGAAGAAAGAATATTGAAAGATAAAGATTAAAGAAAATTCAAATAAATAAAATAAATTATAAAGCTTGAGTCAGCTAATCTAAATTTAATTATAATTTTTATAATTATAATGAAAATATAATACAAATTTATAATAATAAATTTTAAAAATAATAATATTATATTAAATTAATTTTTATAATTTCGTGAAATTTCTGTCGAGATTTCTGTATCAAATATTTTGTTTGTCGGTAATTTTATTTTTCACGATTTTTGATAAAATAAATTATAAAGATTGAGTCAGCTAATCTAAAAAAAATTTTATTATATTTTGATAAATATAAATTATTATTTATAAAATTCTTGAACCAAAAACATAATTTTTTTAACAAAGTAGTTCCACTCTCAACCAAATAGTTGAATTTTAACATAAAAAATATGTTAATTTTAAACCAAAAACAGTTAAATTCAACCAACGAAAACGAAAACGAATATTCAACAAAAAATAGTATAGTTTAATGTAGAGTTTAAAAAATATAATTTCCAACCAAAAAAATTAATTTTTAACAAAATAGTTTAGTTTTTCAAGTCAAACACATAAATTTTTAACCAAAAGTGGATTGGTTAAATTTTCAGTTAATAAAATTAATTTTCAATTTAAAAAAAACGAATTTGAAGCAAAATTTAACAGTTGATATTTAAATTAAAAAAAACTAATTTTAAATAAAAAAAACAGTTTCTTTCATCCAAAAAAGACGAATTTTCGATATTATAGTTGAATATTTAACCAAAAATGTTTAATATACAGTTTAAAAAATTTTGTTAAAAAAAAAATGAATTTTGAACAAAATAATGAGATTCCCAATCAAAAAGACGAATTTTCAATCAAATAGTGAAGTTTCAACTAAAACAGATAAATTTTCAACTAAAAATTGATTAGTTAAATTTTCAGTAAAAAAAATGAATACTCAATTTTGAAAAACGAATTTAAAGCAAAATCTAATAGTTTATATTTAAACCAAAAAATATATAAATTTTAAATCAAAAACAGTTTAATTCAGCCAAAACAGACGACTTTTCGACAATATAGTTAAATTGTCAACCAAAAAGACGAATTTTTAACCAAACGTTTACTTTTCAACTCAAAAAGATACATTTTCACCCAAAAATAGATTAGTTAAATTTTCAGTGAGAAAAATAAATTTTCCGTTTGGAAAAAAATATTTCTACCTAACAGTTGCATTCTTAACTAGTGATGCATTCGAGACGATTTCGAGAAAAATCGAGATTTTCTTGAAACATGTTCAGGTGAACTCAAAACTTCATGGAGATCAAGAATCTCGAATAAAAAATTTCGAGATCTCGAGTCGAGAATCTCGAAACTTTTTATTCGAGATTCTCGATCTCCATGAAGTTTTGAGTTTACCTGAACATGTCACAAGAAAATCTCGAATTTTCTCGAAATCGTCTCGAATGCATCACTATTCTTAACCAAAAAGATGAAATTACAATAAAAGAGTGAGCAATATAATTATTAAAAATAATTATCTTTTTCTATTTAAAACAATACAAATTATTAATGCAGTTATTTATTATAATATAGGATAAATTACTCAAAATTGTTCCAAGAATCTGGAATCAGTGCAAGCCTTAACACTATTTACTGGATTAAATTATTTAAACAAACAATAATATTGTTTAAAATCATTAATAAAGAACAACAATCTCTTAGATTAGCACATGGTCGAATCGAGTTAAAACGTATTTCATAATTGAGGGCTCATTAACGCCTAATTGATTGCCCTATTGCCAAATTGAATGCTCCACTCTTCAAAAAAAAACGTGGGTTACGCCAGCTTAACGTTGAGCTAGCGTACCCAATTGTTTTTTTTTAAATAGTGGAGCATTCAATTTGGCAATAGGGCATTAAATTAGCCTCAAATGAGCCCTTGATTATGACATAGGCTTTAACTCGATTCGACGTGGTTGCGCCAGCTTAACGTTAAGCTAGCGTAAGCCGCGGTTTTTTTTTGAAAAATATTGGAGCATTAAATTTGGCAATAAAGCATTAAAGTAGCATTAAATGGTCCCTTAATTATGAAATAGTTTTGAACTCGTTTCGACCATGTGGTTACGTCAGCTAAACGTTAAGCTAGCGTAACCCACGGTGTTTTAAAAAATAGTGGAGCATTAAATTTGGCAATTGTGCATTATATTAGCCTTAAATGAGCCTTAATTATGAAATAGGTTTTAACTTGATTCGACCATGTGGTTACGTCAGCTTAACGTTAAGCTAGCGTAACCCACGGTTTTTTTAAATAGTGAAGCATTCAATTTGGCGGTAGGGCATTAAATTAGCCTTAAGTGAGCCCTTAATTATGAAATAGTTTTTAACTCGATTCGACAATGTGGTTACGTCAGCTTAACGTTAAGCTAGCGTAACCGACGGATTTTTTTTTAAATAGTGGAGTATTAAATTTGGCAATAGGGCATTAAATTAGATTTGAAGGGGCCCTTCATTATGAAATAGTTTTCAACTCGATTCGACAATGTGGTTACGTCAGCTTAACGTCGAGCTAGCGTACCCTATGGTTTAAAAAAAATAGTGAAGCATTCAATTTGTCAATAGGGCATTAAATTATTCTTAAATGAGCCCTTGATTATGACATATTTTTTAACTCGATTCGACCATATGGTTACGTCAGCTTAACTTTAAGCTAGCGTAAACCACGGTATATAAAAAAAGTGGAGCATTCAATTTGGCAGTAGGGAATTAAATTAGCCTTCAATGAGCCCTTAATTATGAAATAGGTTTTAACTCGATTCTACCATGTGGTTACGTCAGCTTAACGTTAAGCTAGCGTAACGCACGGTTTTTTTTAAATAGTGGAGTATTAAATTTGGCGATAGGGCAATAAATTAGCATTAAATGGGCCCTTAATCATGAAATAGTTTTTAACTCGATTCGATAATGTGGTTACGTCAGATTAACGTTAAGCTAGCGTAACCCACGGTGTTTTTAAAAAATAGTGGAGCATTCAATTTGGCAATAGGGCATTGAATTAGCCTTCAATGAGCCCTTAATTATGAAATAGATTTTAACTTGATTCGACCATGTGGTTACGTCAGTTTAACGTTAAGCTAGCGTAACCCACAGTGTTTTTAAAAAATAGTGGAGTATTAAATTTGGCAATAGGGCATTAAATTAGCATCAAATGGGCCCTTAATTATGAAATAGTTTCTAACTCGATTCGACCATGTGGTTGCGTCAGCTGGACTGTAAGCTAGCGTAACCCACGGTGTTTTTTAAAGAATAGTGGAGTGTTAAATTTAGCAATAGGGCATTAAATTAGCAATAAAGGGGCCCTTCATTATGAAATAGTTTTTTAATTCGATTCGACAATGTGGTTACGTCAGCTTAACGTTAAGCTAGCGTAACCACATATTCGAATTGAGTTAAAACCTATTTCATAACTAAGGGCTTATTTGATTCTGATTTGATGCCCCATTGCCAAATTTAATACTCCTTTAGTTTTAGAAAAAACCGCGGGTTACGCTAGCTTAACGTTAAGTTGACTTAGCCACATGTTCGAATCGAGTTAAAACCTATTTCATAAATAAAGGCTCATTTAATGCTAATTTAATGCCCTACTGCCAAATTTAATACTCCACTATTTTTTCAAAACACCGTGGGTTACGCTAGCTTAACGTTAAACTGACGTAACCACATGGTCGAATCGAGTTAAAACGTATTTCATAATTGAGGGCTCATCAACGGCTAAATGATTGCCCTATTGCCAAATTGAATGCTCCACTTCTAAAAAAAAAAACCGTGGGTTACGCCAGCTTAACGTTGAGCTAGCGTACCCCATTTTTTTTTAAATAGTGGAGCATTCAATTTGGCAAAAAGGCATTAAATTAGCATCAAATGGGCCCTTAATTATGAAATTGTTTCTAACTCGATTCGACCATGTGGTTGCGTCAGCTGAACTGTAAGCTAGCGTAACCCACGGTGTTTTAAAAAAATAGTGGAACATTAAATTTGGCAATTGTGCATTAAATTAGCCTTCAATGAGCCCTTAATTATGCAATATGTTCTAACTTGATTCGACGTGGTTGCGTCAGCTTAACGTTAAGCTAGCGTAACCCACGGTTTTTTTTCAAATAGTGGAGCATTCAATTTGGCAATTATGAAATAGGTTTTAACTTGAGTCGAACATGTGGTTACGTCAGCTTAACATACCTCCAGGTTCATTTTGGTGCAAACATGAAATTACGTCCATACTTGAAGGCTAAAAAAATTTTTCCAGAAAAATTAATTTCACTGGACTAAAATTTTTTTTTTTTTTCAGGTCAACGATGCGTGGACCTGGATCGATCCTGGCTTTATTGATTTTTTCTGCCATCTTGAAGATAGCAGATTCGAATCAATGCCTCAACATGTTGGAAGGTTCTTTTTCTATGAAAATATAGTAAAAAACAGACATAAAAAAGTGAATAACATTAAAATGTAAATTATTCTCGTAATTTGCAGATGTGCAGCCAAAACGAGTGGTTCATTATGACGCGAAGATAATGAGTATTAATTTTGAAGTATCTCGAAGGTTAACTCAGCGACTGAGTACGAGAATAATGAAAATTTTCCTGGACGAGGTTTTGGGATATCCAGACATCAGGATAATTGAAAACGATGATCTTTTTCGACCAAGTGCCGCTTATTCAAGATTATCTGATAAAATGATATATGCTGGGTCCAAAGTGTGAGTGCAATTGATATTTTCAAATATACGTTCAAACTCAAAAGAAAATTTTAATTTCATTTTAGAATTTTGAAATTAATTCTCATCCAGGGGCCATCAATGAACTACGTTACCAATTTTATGTTATCCCCCCCCCCAAAAAAAAGTAACCTTGTCCAAAATTCTCTCAAAACAGGAGAAATGGGTTTATTCTTTCACGAAAATAGGAAATAATAGGTGTTAATTTAGGTCTGAACAGAATCTTAAAACAAAATATTTTTTAATTTTGTGAAAAAATTTTAATTAAAAAAAAATGTTTGAAAAAAAATGTTTGGAATCAAAATTTTGAAAAAAATATAAATTAAAAAAAGTTTTCAAAAAGAATTTGTTGAAAAAAATTGTTGAAACAAAAATGTGTTGAAAAAAATTGTTGAAAAAAAATTTGTTGAAAAAAAATTATGTAAAAAAAATTGTATGAAAAAAATTTTTGGCGCTCAAGCCGTTTTTCTGTGCTAAATGTTGGCGCTTATGTCGATAATGGTTTCAGGCCGGGGCTACGAAACCCTAAAAAGAATAATTTTTAATCAAACAGTTGCATTAGCAACCAACTAGTTTAATTTTCTAGATAAAGACACGAATTGTGAAACAAAAAGATGATTTTAAATAATTTTTTTTCTGAAAAAAGATCTTCTCCTTTCGGTCCGCTGGGAATCGAACCACAGAACTACTAATTTCCGGTCAGGTGCTTTCCCATTAAGCTACTAGAGAAATCGAGAGAAGAACCTTTTTTCAGAAATACACGCATTATTTTGCTAGATGGTACAAATCAAATTTTTCAAGGAATCTGTATAATCATTAGAGAATAACAGAAAATATTTAACGTATTTTCAAACTAGATGGAGCTATGACAGAAAAATTATTTTAAATAATTTTTTTTTAAAAAAGATCATCTCCTTTCGCTTCGCTGGGAATCAAACCACAGAACTACTGATTTCCGGTCAGGTGCTTTTTCGTTAAGCTACTAGAGAGATCGAAAGAAGAAATTTTTTTCAGAAATACACGCATTATTTCGCTAGATGGTACAAATCAAAATTTTTCAAGGAATCTGTATAATCATTAGAGAATAACAGAAAAGATTTAACTTCTTTTCAGACTAGATGGAGCTATGAAAGAAAAATTATTTTGTTCTGAAAAAAGATCTTCTCCTTTCGCTCCGATGGGAATCGAACCACAGTACTGCTGATTTTCGGCCAGGTGCTTTCCCATTAAGCTACTAGAGAGATCGAAAGAAGAAACTTTTTTCATAAAATACACGCATTATTTTGCTAGATAGTACAAGTTAAATTTTTCAAGTAATAATAATGCGTGTATTTTCTGAAAAAAGTTTGGCCTCTCGATATCTCTAGTAGCTTAATGGGAAAGAACCCGACCGGCAATCAAAAGATCTGTGGTTCAATTCCCAGCGGAGCGAGAGGAAAAGATCTTTTTTCAGAAAACAATTATTTTAAATAATTTTTCTTTAATAGCTCCATCTAGTCTGAAAATACGTTAAATATTTTCTATTATTCTCTAATGATAATACAGATTCCTTAAAAAAAAGATGGTTTTATCAAAAGAGTTTAATTTTCAACCTACAAAAATGTATTTTCAACCAAAAACAGTTGAATTTCCAAGCCCAAAAGATAAATTCTTTAGAAGACATTTGAACTTTCAACCCGAAAAGTAACATTTTCAGCAAACAAGTTCATTTTCAATCATGAAAGATGAATTTTAAGCAAAATAGTTGAATTTTCAACTAAATATATATTTCTCAAACTAAAAATGGAATTGTAAAATGCTCAGTTAAAAAAATTAATTTTCTCCGAAAAAACGAATTTTCAACCAGTTGAACACAACCAAAAAAAGATTCATTTTCTACTCAAAAAGATGAATTTGCAACAAAATACAAAAATAAAAGATAAATATATAAAAAATTGTTTTCTACCAAACAGTTGCATTTTTAACATACAAAGAATAAATTTCCAACGAAAAATGGAATAGTTAAATTTTCAGATAGAAAAATTATTTTTTAACCGAAAGAAAAGAAGAATTTTCAACAAAAAAGTTGAAGTTTCACCCAAAAAAGATTAACTTTTTGACAAAATAAATAATTTTCCGACCCTAAAGGTGAATTTCCACCAAAAAAATTATTGTTCTATCAAAAAAGATGAATTTTCGAAAAAATATATAAATTTTCAAAAAAATTGGTGAACTGTGAAACCAAAAAAAGGAATAATCTACGAAACAGTTCAACTGTTAACCCAGAAATATGACTTTTCAAGAAAAAAGTCAATTTTCTACCAAATTGTTCAATTTTCATGAAAATGGATTAATTTTCAACCAAATAGTTGAATTTTCAACCAAAAATATGAATTTTCAACAAAAAAGCTCATTTTCAACCAAGTAATTTAATTTTAAACAAAATTGTTGAATTTTCAAGCCAGAAAAAAATAATTTTTTAAAAAGTTATTTAACTTTTTTTAACCAAAAAATATGAATTTTCAACGAAACATATCATATGAATGAATTTTCAACAAAAGAGTTTAAGATTCAACCCAAAAGATTATTTTTTAATTAGGAAAAATAATTTTATAAAAAAGGAATACAAATAAATTTTCAACTAAAATGAAAAATATTCAACAAAAAGAATGAATTTTTAACAAAAGAGTTAAATATTTTACCCAAAATATGATTTCAATTTTATAAAATTGAGTATATATAGTTAAATTCTAAACTAAAATGAAGAATCAACAACCAAAAAATAAAGTTTCAACAAAAGAGTTTAGTATTCAACCCAAAAAAAAGATGATTTTTTAATTGAGAAGAATAATTTTATAAAAAAGGAATACAGTTAAATTTTCAATTAAAATGAAGAATATTCAACAACAAAAAATGAATTTTCAACAAAAGAGTTTAATATTCAACCCAAAAGATTATTTTTTAATTAGGAAAAATAATTTTATGAAAAAGGATCACAGTTAAATTTTCAACTAAAATGAAAAATATTCAACAAAAAGAATGAATTTTTAACAAGAGAGTTTAATATTATACCCAAAATATGATTTTAATTTTATAAAATTGAGTATAGTTAAATTCTTAAATAAAATGAAGAATCTTCAACAACAAAAAATAAATTTTCAACAAAAGAGTTTAATATTCAACCCAAAAGATGATTTTAAATTAAGAAGAATAATTTTATAAAAAAGGAATACAGTTAAATTTTCAATTAAAATGAAGAATATTGAATAAAGACAATGAATTCATAACAAAAGATTTTGATATTCAACCCAAAACATGATTTTTCAATTCAGAAGAATAATTTTATAAAAAAGGAATATAGTTACATTTTCAATTAAAATGAAGAATATTGAACAAAAACAATGAATTTTTAACAAAACATTTTGATAATCAACCCAAAAGATTATTTTTAATTAAGAAGAATAATTTTATAAAAGAGGAATACATTTAAATTTTCAATTAAAATGAAGAATATTGAATAAAAACAGTGAATTTTTAACAAAAGATTCTGATATTCAACCCAAAAGATGATTTTTGAATACATAAGAATAATTTTATAAAAAAGGAATATAGTTAAATTTTCAATTAAAATGAAGAATATTGAAGAAAAACAATGAATTTTTACAAAAGATTTTGATACTCAACCCAAAAGATGATTTTTTAATTCAGAAGAATAATTTTATAAAAAAGGAATATTGTTAAATTTTCAATTAAAATTAAGAATATTCAACAACAAAAAATGAATTTTCAACAAAAGAGTTTAATATTCAACCCAAAAGATTATTTTTCAATTAGGAAAAATAATTTTATAAAAAAGGAATACAGTTAAATTTTCAACTAAAATGAAAAATATTTAACAAAAAGAATGCATTTTTAATGAAGAAGTTTAATATTCTACCCAAAATATGATTTTAATTTTATTATATTGAGTATAGTTAAATTCATAAATAAAATGAAGAATCTTCAACAACAAAAAATAAATTTTCAACAAAAGATTCTGATATTCAACCCAAAAGATGATTTTTGAATTCAGAAGAATAATTTTATAAAAAAGGAATATAGTTAAATTTTCAATTAAAATGAGGAATATGGAATAAAAACAATGAATTTTTAACAAAAGATTTTGATATTCAACTCAAAATATTATTTTTTAATCAAGAAGGTTAATTTTATAAAAAAGGAATAAAGGTAAATTTTCAACTAAAATGAAGAATATTTAACAAAAACAATGAATTTTCAACAACAGAGTTTGATATTCAACCCAAAAGATCATTTTTTAATTAATATTAATTTTATGTAAAATAAATATAGATGAGTTTTCAGCCAGAGATTAATTTTTAACTAAAATAAATAATTTAACAAAAAAAGAAGAATTTCCAACAAAAGTGTTTAATATTCAACCCAAAAGATGATTTTTCAATCAAGAAAATTAATTTTATAAAAAGAAGGAATATTGTTGAAACAAAAAATTTTTAAAACAATTACCAGGAAAATAAATCGACCCACAGATTGACAAAAAAGCGTCAATGTAAAAACTAATTTTTAGAAGACAATTCTTATTTTCGTTTTTATTCAATAACAAAAGTGGGAATTTTTTTTTACTTTTCAAGAGTACCGTTATTTTATAAACAAATTTTATAAACAGTTATCAACATCAGGTAGTTATGATGGCGTAAATAAAGTTTTTTCTAGAGAACCGACCAAAAATTATTCGGAAATTACACTTTGTTTTCATATTTAGGTAGTTTCTAGCAATTCGTGATAGTTTAAATAAACTTAATTAACAAATGCACTGTTAAGCTATTTTTCGATGCACAAACTTGTTTTTTTTCAACGAAATCAAATAAAATTAATTTATAAACTTCTTATGACAATTCAATGAAAATCAACCATTACTATTGTTAATAACAAATTTTTTAACAAACTTTCATCATCTTGAGCATTTATAATCTCAAAATTGCACTTTTCATTGGGAAAGTAACAGCTAATTATTCAGCAATAACTGCTGCCAACTGCTATCAGTTGATAACAAATTGATGATTTTTTAAACAAAATTAGTTAACTTTAAGCTTTGTCCTTTTAAAATAATCAACTTTTAATAATTAATTTAAAACCTTTTACATACTTGGATACTGATGAACTATTGTTATTATTATTACTAATGTTATAAAAAATTACTGAAAGTGATAATTTTTTATGAGCAGACTTAATTAACAAATGCATTATGTGGATATTTTCAACCTTTATACTTTGTTCTTTTCACGTAATCAACTGCTAATAACTAATTTTCAAATTTTTCTGATACACTTGGATAACGTGAATTATATTTTTATTATCAATGTCATAAAAAATTTTATTCTGGCTTATGTATTTGTCAGTAAATTGAGATAGCTTCATTTAATAAAAAAAATTAATTAATTAATTAAACGACTGAAAATGTTTATAAACGAAATTAAAATATTGGCCGGGGGGGGGGGGGGCTTGACCGGGAAAGACCGGGAAATGACCGGGAATTGAATTAAGAAACCGGGAATTCACTTCTGATCGTAGCAAAATTTAAGTTTTCATTTTTTTAATAATTTTTCTGAATTGATATTTTGCACTTAAAAATTAAACTATTTGTTTGAAAATTTATTTATTTTACGGAAAATTCGTCTTTTTGTAGAAAATTAATCTTTATGTTTGAAAATTCATCTTTTCACTTCTCAGCATAAAATTCCACTATTCCAGTTGAAGATTCATCATTTTCGTTGAAAATTCATCAGTTTGGTTGAAAATTAATTTCTTTAACCGAAAATTTAACTGTTCGATTTTTAGTTGAAAATTAATCTTTTCTAGTTTGAAATTCAAAAATTTGGATGAAAATTTTTCTTTTTTAATTGAAAATTCAACTATTTCTTTAAAAATTCACGCAATTTGTTAAAAAATCGATTTTTTTGATAGAATATTATCTTTTTCTTTGAAAGTTAATCTTCTTGTTTAAAAATTCTTCTTTTCGGTTAAAAATTTAAGTATTGTAGTTAAATATTTATCGTTTCAATCAAAAATTCATTTCTTTCGTTAAAAAATGAGCTTTTTAACTGAAAACTTGTTTTTTCTTTGGCTGCTTTTTGGTTGAAATTTTTTTTTTTTTAACTGAAAATTTAACTGATATTCCAGTTAAATATTCCATAATTTTATTTAAAAATTAATCTCTTTGGTTGATTATTCATTTTTTTAATAAAAATTCAATTATTCAATTTTTAGTTGAAAAATTATCTTTTTTAGTTGAAAATTCATGTTTTTTGGTAGAAATTAATCTTCTAGGTTCAAAATTAATCTTTTTGGCCAAAAATTTAATTGTGCTAGTTGAAGATTCATCATTTCAGTTAAAAATTCATCTTTCTGGTTTAAGATTAAACTATTCCAGTTAAATATTTACAATTTCATTTGAAAATTCATCACTTTGTTTGAAAATGTAACTATTTTTTTGAAAGTTAGTTATTTTTGTTGAAAGTAATTTTTTTAAATGAAAATTTAACTTATTTCAATTGAAAATTTCATAGTTGTCGTTGAAAATTAACCTGTTTGGTTAAATGTTAATTTTTTATTTAGAAATTTGTTTATTTAATTTTTAGTAAGAATTAATTTTTTTCTTTGAAAATTCAACTATTTCAGTTGAAGATTCATTTTTCTAGTTGAAAACTCTTATATTTGGTTTAAAAGTAATTTTTTTAACTAAAAATGTTACTATTCCATTTTCAGTTGGAAATTATTATTTTGTTTGTTCAAAATTGATCATTTTTAATTAATAATTTAATTTTTTAGATTTTAATTTCTAAATTTTATTGAAAAAGTCTCCTTTTTTGTAAAAAAAATCTTTTTATTTGAAAATTAATCTTCTTGTCTAAAAATTCATCTTTTTGGTTGAAAATTCAAGTGTTCCAAATTCATCATTTTAGTTGAAAATTCATCTTTTTGGATTAAAATTTAACTATTCCAGTTGAAGATTCATAATTTTGTTTGAAAATTCATCACTTTGGTTGAGAATTTAACTATTTTGTCGAAAATCCGTTTTTTTGTTGAAAATTAATTTTTCCAACTGAACTATTCCATTTTTTTTCTAAATTGATACTTTTTAGTGGAAAATTTAATTTTTTTTTCCAAAATTCATTTATTTTGTAATATTTTTCTCTGTTGTGTTAAAGGATGTTTAGAATGAGCGTGAAAAATCAAAATAAATGTTTGCGTTTTGCGGCAAATATGAATATGTTACTTTTAGTTGACCGGGTAAATTGAAAAACTTGACCGGGAAAAACCGGGAAATCCCCAAAATTGTATAATTATCAAAATTTTGAAAACCGAATTCTCAAATTCCTGAAATTTCATATTTTAAAAATTTTGGAAAGAAACGTTTTTGGTAGTTTTATTTTCTTTCAGGAATTTTCATTTTTCGGTACATTTCGCTTCCAGTAATTAATTTTTCGGTATTTTTCCACATATTGTCTTCAAAAAAAAAAATTACTTATATAATCCATTAAGTGTGTCATTAGTTCAAGAAACTACTCACTTTGCATGATTGTGTATGATGAAAAATTTAAACAATAGGAAATTGTCTAAAAAATACTAATTTCTTATTATTTATAGGGAATTTTTTTTTAAATGCTTATAGAAATACTTATTACTTTAGAATAATCAGTCATCGAATTTTATGTTAGCCCTTTGCGGCATAGTGGCATCACCTGATGCCACCTTGTTCTAAACCATTTCTTGTGATTTGAAAGTAGTAATTAGTCGATTCAACCGGAGTTTTTTGTAGTATCATGCTCACACGATGTTACAGAATCAAGTTAACGCTTTGCGGCATAGTGGCATCACTTGATGCCACGTTGTTCTAAACCATTTCTTGTGATTTAAAAGTAGTAATTATTCGATTCAACCGGAGTTTTTTGTAGTATCATGCTCACACGATGTTGCAGAATCAAGTTAACCCTTTTTGGCATAGTGGCATTATCTGATGCCACCTTGTTCTAAACCATTTCTTGTGATTTGAAAGTAGTAATTATTCGATTCAACCGGAGTTTTTTGTAGTATCATGCTCACGCGATGTTACAGAATCAAAATTGTGGTGCAAAAGTTTAAAAATTTTTGTTAATTTGTTAATATTAATAAAGAAATTTTGAAAAATGCTATTTTACATTTTCCGGAAAGTTTTTAAGTAGTGACTGAAATTTAACTTACGAAAAGTTAACAACAAGTAGTTGTTTTTCCCACTCCACACTAACCAGCTCATACTGAATGAATTAATATGGACTTTGATAATAACATTTTTTTTATTAGAATTCCAGATGTTATGGTAAATATGGAACTATGGATACCACCCCAACTAGATACAATGTCTCTTTTAAATAAAAACAACGTAAAAGAAGTTGGTTCAGTTGCTCCACCAGGAAGATTCGGGTGGTTTGTTCCCGAAAGACTTGCTAAACCAGAAGACAATTGGCAGATTCTAACAAAACTAGATTCAGCTTCACGTTTCGTCCTCGATGATGATAACTCCGAAATGATAAAAAGTTCCCTCATCAATCCAAAAACCAATGAATTTTACTGTGAACTCGATTTTTGTCAAAACGGAATGTACATTCCTAAACAGTGCGAAGACAAGATTAAATATTGCGCCACGCTTCTCGCTGAATATCCAGATGTTACCTCATTTGTCAAAAACCACATCGATCAGCTAAAGTTGTACGTGAAAGTCGCCTGGGTTGGACCAAACCTCAAGAATCTGACAAAACAATTGACAAAATCAGTTGAAAATGTTTCCAATACATCCAATAAAGCGATAGTCATTCTCCACTGGACACCTAGTAAAATAATACCTAACGAGAGAGAATTCGTGTCCATTGAGTTTCCAAGATGCGGCACAAAATCGGAAAATTTGGGATGTGAATACGAGTCTAATAAGCTAATCAAATTAGTTTGGGACCAGCTCGAAATCATAGCAAAATTTGCATATGATGCTATAAAAAAAGCAACCTTCACCCGAACCATGTACGAAGATTTAATAAATCGTTACAAATCTCAAGCCGATGAAGAAGCAGTAGCGTGTGATTGGTTGAGAGATAATTTAAAGTATGCCTTAACTTGGAAGCCCAAAAGTGAGACTATGAATAGCCTCATAATAGGAGGAATATTCCCTATGACAGGTGATTTTTATTCTGCCAAATCTATTGTCATTTCAGCAAGAATGGCAAGGGAGGCTATCAATTCCAACAAAACACTTCTAAGAGATTACAAACTTGAACTAAGGGCTGGTGATGGCCAATGCAAGTCCGATATGGTAATGAAAACTTACATTGATTACATTATTCATAATAATTATGACAAATTAATTGGAATTGTCGGTCCGGCATGTTCGGAAACAGTGGAACCTCTCATTGGAGTTTCTAAACACTATAAAAGTGTTGTCGTCAGCTATGCTGCTGAAGGATCAAGTTTTAGTGACAGAAGTCGGTATCCTTACTTTTTCAGGACAATTGGGGAAAACCGACAGTACAAGTATGTTTATTTGGGTCTTTTGAAACAATTTGGTTGGAAAAGAGTTGCGGCATTGACTGCAGATGGTGAAAAATATACCGAGTATTTGTCCTACATGCATGATTTGTTGAGGGACAATGGTATCAGTTTGATTGCTAATATCAAGTTTCCGAAAGAACGAGAAATAGATGTCATAGCCAAGGTATGTATATCTTAATTTATATTATTTATTTATTTTTGAATTTCAAATAAAATAAATTTTTTCTATAATTCGCGAAAAAGTGCCAGTTTTTCCACCTGTTTTTGGTGTAAAAAGTTACCGATTTTTGCTCGATGACGTGGCGCATGTGCAGTGCCGACCTTTCCGGGCAACAGTGACAAAAGTGGACAGATGCAGTGGAAAAAGTAAATGGACAGTGATAAAAGTGAGGCACAGTGACAAAAGTAAATGTTATTTCGGGTGGGTTCGTGCTGCCTCGGGTGTACTCGTGCATCGTGCGCAGCCAACTTCATTCTATTTTCCGACTGTCGTCCCTAACCTAAAAGCAATTTCCTGAAAAGTCTCGAGTTGTGTATTTTGTATGTACTTTTGTCACTTGGCAAAAGCAAAAAAACACCGTCAGTTTCTCCGAAAATACTGTGCTTGGTGTTTTTTCACGAAAAATCGGAAATTTTGAAGCCCTCAACTTTATGGGCCTACTATTCAATTGTGAGAACCAGCTTATTACTGCCATATTATTGCCATGGTTTTGATAATTGCCATTGTCATTGTTGCGTCAATCGACAAAAAATCGCCTTCTTTTTACACAAAAAACAGGTAAACAAAAACTAGCACTTTTGCACAAATTATAGAAAAAGTATCGTGTCCCACACATTGAAAAAGCGACGATTTAAAACTCGTGTGATAGCCACCCTCGCTCCGCTCGGGTAGCTAACTTCACACTCGTTTTAAATCTCTCGCTTTTTCAACTTGTAGCACAATATACTATTTTAATCTATATATTATTATATATTGAATTTATGTTGAGCAAATGCTCTCGAGAATATGCTCAGCATTTAAGCTCGAACAGAGCATTTATAGAGCATTAAAGAGAATTTAAAGCACTTATTGTTTAAACACATATATGTCATAATTAACACATATATTATTTACAAAAACATTCTAGAGTGAAATAAACAAATACTTTTTTTAAATTACAGAGTTTCTACAGGTCAGATAATTCCAGAAAGTCAGCGAATGTTAGGGAAAACCAGACAGAGTTAGGGAATTATGATAAATTAAAGTTGAAATTAATTTGATCATTATGGTTAAAAATCGCAACTATTTGGTTGAAAATTAATCTGTTTTGCTTGAGGATTCAAACCATTTTGTAGAAAATTCATCTTGTTTTGTTGAACGTTGAATATTTTTTTAGAAATTTTTTTTTAAATTAATTTTAAGTGAAAATTTAATATTTCCAGTTGAAAATTGTACTGTTTCATTGAAAATTTCTTTTTCTAGTTGCAAATTGAATTTTTAACTGAAAGTTTAACAAAATCAGTTGAATATTCCATCATTTTAGTTGAAAATTCATGCATTTTGTTAAAAATTAATCTTTTTCAATAGAAAATAAATCTTGGTTGAAAATTCATCAAAATTCATTTTCCAGTTGAAAATTCGTTTTTATTTTGTTTGAAAAATATTTTTTTTTCAACTGTAAATTTACTGTTCAATTTTTTTTGAAAATTTACCTTTTTTGATAGAAATGTAATCTTTTTCATTAAAAAATTTTCCGTTTAGTAAAAAATTTAACTATTCTTTTTTTTTGTTAAGAATTCATTTCTCTCATTAAAAAAAAAAACTAGTTGAAAATTAGTTTTTTTTTATGGAAAATTCATCTTTTGGATAGAGAAATCCACTATTTGGACAAAATATGATATTTTTGATTGAAAATTCATCATTTTAATTAAAAATTAATTTTTTTGGTTGAAAATTCGTTTCTTTTTAGTTGAAAATTATTTTTTTAACTGAAAATATAATTATTCCATTTTAGCTTGAAAATTTGTATTTTTAGTTGGAAATTAATGAATTTTGCTGAAAACTCGTTTTTTTAAATTTACTTTTCCAACTGTAAATTGAAATATTGTTTAAAATTGAATTATTTTGTTGAGAATTCATTTTTTTCAGTTGCAAATTTATTTTACTCACTGAAAGTTATCCTATTTTATTTTTGGTAGGAAATTTATATTTTTAGTTTAAAAGTCATGTATTTGGTTAAAAATTAATTTTTTTTAGTTGAAGATTCATCATTTTAGTTGAAAATTCTCTGTAACTATTCAATTTTTTGTGGCAAATTTACCTTTTTTGATAGAAGTGTAATATTTTTCATTCAAAAATTATCTGTTAAGTAAAAAATTTAACTATTATATTCTTTGTTAAGAATTCATTTCTCTCATTGAAAAAAAAACAAGTTGAAAATTAGTATTTTGTTGATAGAAAATTCATCTTTTGGATAGAAAAATCAACTATTTTGACAAAATTTCATATTTTTGGTTGAAAATTCATCATTGTAATAGAAAGTTAATTTTTTTGGTTGAAAATTCGTTCCTTTTTAGTTGAAAATTATTTTTTTTAACTGAAGATATAATTATTCCATTTTAGCTTGAAAATTTATATTTTTAGTTGGAAATTAATGAATTTTTCTGAAAACTCGTTTTTTTTTTTAAATTCACTTTTCCAACTGCAAATTGAAATATTCTTTTAAATTGAAGTATTTTGTTGAGAAATAATTTTTTTGGTTGAAAATTTATTCTCTTAACTGAAAATTTAATTCTTCTATTTTTGGTAAAAAGCATTTATTATTCTGACATGTTAACTATTCTAATTTTGGTTGAAAATTGATTTTTTTAAGATGAAAATTCATGTACTTCCTTGAAAATGAGTCTTTTTTGGTAGAAAATTAATCGTTTGGGTTGAAAATTCAGTTATCTTTGGTTGAAGATTCATCATTTTAGTTGAAAATTCATTTCTTTGGTTGATAATAATTCATCTTTGTGACTTGAAAACATAATTAAAAAGTATTTTAAATATATTTAGAAACAAAATTTATTTTGCTTAACATTATTATTCTTCTAGTTTTATGGTTGGTTTTATACCTAGAAAAATTTAGAAATTAGGATATTGTAGCAACCCTGAGTAAAGCATTGTTTAATGCGAATAATGTTTTCTATTACTTTGACTTCTCTTATTATTTAAATTTAGCGCCCTTTCCAATTTGAAGCGATACATTTTCCCGCGAAATTCAAATAATGTAATTATTATTAATAAAAGCAGATAATACAATTTTTTAAGTACTAATTCAAAATGCTCATAAATGCTCATAAATGCTCATTAAATTCTCAAAGCACATAAACGTCGAGCATATTCTCGAGTATATTCTCATGCTCGTGAGAATTTCTCCGAGCACTTAAACTAATAATAAATAATATATAGGAGTAAATATATTATATAATATATATATATATAATAAATAAACATAAATATATAAATATATATATATACATAATTTAAATATATAAATAAAAAAAATATATTATATAAATAAATATTTAGGAGTGTACGTCTAAAACTCTAAAACTCTGGTGATGGTCGTTTAAAGAAACCACTCTGCTTTTCAAGTTGGCTCCTCGTTTTTATTACTTGAATTAATCCGAGAATTAATCTGAATTCCTTTAAATTCTTTTTAGTTCTTTAAATTATATATAATTCTTCTTCATTCTTTTGAAGTGATTTGAATGCTTTTAAACTGTTTCAAATTCTTTTTAATTCTTTTGAGTTTCTTCAAATCCTCTGAAATCCTCAGAATTCCCTGAATTCCTCTAAATTCCCGTTATTCCTTGCATTGTGGAATTGAAGGAATTCAGCAATTTTAGAAAATGCAGGAAATTCAGAGAATTCTAGGGATTTCAGGAAATTCAGAATATTTGAGGAATTAAGGGATTTCAGGAAATTTAGAAGATTCGAGGATTACCGAGAATTCAGAGAAATTGAAGATTTCCGAGAATACAAGGAATTCAGGGCATTCACGGAATTCAAAAATTCAGAGAATTCAAGAATGTCAGGAATTCACAGAATTTGGACCATTAAATGAATTCAAGGAAAATGAAGGAATTCCGAAAATTGAAGGAATTGAAGCAGCTCAGCCAATTCGGGGAATTCAAGTTATTCAGGGAAATCCGAATATTTAAAGAATTTACCGGGTGGCCGCTAGACTGAAAAACCGAAAAATGACAGTGAATTTATTTTTTGTCCGGAAATTTTACAGTTTCTTAGAAAAAAATCTGTGCAACTTTGATTTGAACCTTTTTTAAAATAATTAATTAAATTATTATCTTTTTCAATTATATCATTCAGTTTAGAATGCGTAATTCGAAAATCTTTCACTTTAAGAATTTTCCATTTTAGATTTTAATTTTCGATCGAAGATTTTGGATCAAAAAATGAATAATAATTGATTTTACAAGAAGATCCGGAATCAGTTCACAATTTTAGAATTTCCAAATTTCAGCGTTAAAAATTAAACTCTTTCAATTGAAAAGTCTTATTAGTTAAAGAAATGTAAACGCCCGATTGAAACTTTATAAACTATTTTCAATTTTAAAATAACTTAAAAATATTATATTCATAATTAAAGGCTTTTATTAAATTTCAAATGTTGTTTCAGTCTAAAATGTTCCATTTTTAAAGTATTCAATTTGAAATGTTTTAATTAAGAAAAAAAATTATTACTTAGTATTTAGAAATATCTGACTGTTTATTTAAAATCAGTAATTATAAATCCAATATTCAAAAATAAAAACAAAAGAATAAACTTTGAACGTTACATTTTTAATTGTCCTATTAAAAAAAAACATAATTTGTAAGTCAAATTATTCAATTTTTATGTATAAATAACAATTGAACACCTATTGTTATTAGGAAAAATTCGAGGAAATTGAAGAGATTTTTAGAAGTTTTGAAAAAACAAAATATAGATTTTTGCGGATTTTGAACAAAAAATTCAGAAGCTTTTTAAGAATTGTGAAAGGCTTCAAAAGAATAAAAAATATTTCCTTAAGATTCCTAGGAAAATTGAAAATGATTTTTTATTCCGAAAAATTAATTTCATGAAAATATCTAAAAAGATTTAGAAAGATTTACAAAGTTTCAAAAAATGAATGTGGAAGATTTTGAGGAAATTTTTTCAATTTGGTAGCATTTCAAAACAAATTTAGGAAAAATTCGAATCATTTTAAAAGAGATTTAGAAGTTCTGAACAAATTTTAAATATAATTTAAAACGTGAAAAAATATAAAACAACATGTAGATTTTTCAAGATTTTGAAATACAATTTTTAAGGATTTTTAAACTATTTAAAATAAAAGAATTTAAATTTAAGAAAAATTCAAATCATTTTAAACGAGAAGTTCTGAACAGATTTCAAAAATAATTTGAAACGTGAAAAAATGTAAAACAACATGTAGATTTTTGAAGATTTTGAAATAAAATTTGTAAGCATTTTAAGGATTTTAAAACTGTTTAAAGTACAGGAAATTAAATTTTAATTTAAGAAAAATTCGAATGATTTTAAAAGAGATTTAGAAGGTCTGAACAAATTTCAAATGTAATTTAAAACGTGAAAAAATGTAAAACAACATGTAGATTTTTCAAGATTTTGAAATAGAATTTCTAAGCATTTTAAGGATTTTTAAATTATTTAAAATAAAAGAATTTTAATTTGAGTGTAAGGAAAATTCGAATGATTTTAAAAAAGACTTAGAAGTTCTGAAAAAATTTCAAAAATTATTTAAAACGTGAAAAAATGTAGATTATAATTATATATTATTATAGATTATAAACATGTAGATTTTTCAAGATTTTGAAAGAAAATTTTTATGCATTTTAAGGATTTTTGAACTATTTAAAATTATGGAATTTAAATTTCAAATTAAGAAAAATTGGAATCATTTTAAAAGAGATTTAGAAGTTCTGAACAAATTTTAAATATAATTTAAAACGTGAAAAAATGTGAAACAACATGTAGATTTTTCAAGATTTTGAAATAAAATTTTTGAGCATTTAAAGGATTTTAAATCTATTTAAAACAAGAGAATTTGAATTTAAATTTAAGAAAAATTCGAATCATTTTAAAAAAGATTTAGGATTTCTGGAAAAAGTTCAAAAATAATTTAAAATGTGAAAAAATGTAAAACAACATGTAGATTTTTCAAGTTTTTGAAATAAAATTTTTAAGAATTCTAAGGATTTTTAAACTATTTAAAATAAAAGAATTTAAATTTTAATTTAAGAAAAATTCGAATCATTTTAAAATAGATTTAGAAGTTCTGAACAAATTTTAAAAATAATTTAAAACGTGAAAAAAAGTAAAAAAACATGTAGATTTTTCGAGATTTTGAAATAAAATTTTCAAAAATTTTAGGGATTTTTAAACTATTCAAAATAAAAGAATTTATATTTAAGAAAAATTCGAATCATTTTAAAAGAGAAGTTCTGAACAAATTTCAAAAATAATTTGAAACGTGAAAGAATGTGAAAAAACATGTAGATTTTTCCAAATTTTGAAATAAAATTTTCAAGCATTTCAAGGATATTTAAACTATTCAAAATAAAAGAATATAAATTTTAATTTAAGAAAAATTCGAATCATTTTAAAAGAGATTTAGAAGTTCTGAACAAATTTCAAAAATAATTTAAAACGTGAAAAAATGTAAAACAACATGTAGATTTTTCAAGATTTTGAAATAAAATTTTGAAGCATTTTAAGGATTTTTAAACTATTTAAAATAAAATAATTTAAGTTTTAATTTGAGAAAAATTCGAATCATTTTAAAAGAGATTTAGAAGTTCTGAACAAATTTCTAAAATAATTCAAAATGTGAAAAAATGTAAAACAACATGTAGATTTTTCAAGATTTTGAAATAAAATTTTCAAGCATTTTAAGGATTTTTAAACTATTTAAAATACAAGAATTTAGATTTCAATTTAAGAAAAATTCGAATCATTTTAGAAGAGAAGTTCTGAACAAATTTCAAAAATAATTTGAAACGTGAAAAAATGTAAAACAACATGTAGATTTTTCAAGATTTTGAAATAAAATTTTAAGCATTCTAAGGATTTTTAAACTATTTAAAATAAAAGAATTAAAATTTTAATTTAAGAAAAATTCGAATCATTTTAAAAGAGATTTAGAAGTTCTGAAAAAATTTCAAAAATAATTTAAAATGTGAAAGAATGTAAAACAACATGTAGATTTTTCAAGGTTTTGAAATAAAATTTTAATGTTTCTAGCTTAAATTGCTTAAAATTATATAAAATTATTTTATTACTTGAAATGGAAAAATTTTCAGCTTCAGAGTTCTAATTTTTTAATTTCATTCACCCTGAAAATTATTTGCGAACCGGGAAAAACCGGGAATTTTTTTGTGTGATTAAAACGGCAACCCTGAATTTAGAATATTAAAAAATTAAGGATTCCAGGCAATTTCGAGAATTTCAAGGATTTAATAGAATTAAAGGAATTCGGACATTTTTTATGGAATTCAGAAAATTACGAATATTTGAGGATTTTTAGGGAATTCAGAGAATTTCAGGAATTTTATAGCATTTAGGGAATTCAAAGAATTCAAAGAATTGAAAGAATTTCAAAAAATTCTGAATATTCCAAAATTTTTTAAGAATTCAGAGAAATCAAGGATTTCAGGAAATTCGAGAATTTCAGGGATTTTAGAGCAGGAATTCAGATAAGTCAAGTAATTCAGGGAATTAATTTCAAATTAAAAAATTTTAAATTTTAAATCCAAGGATTTTAAAGTGAATTAAAAAAAATGCTAACTAATATATTATCCCAGAGAGAATTAAGAGGTCCAGTTTTTTTATAGAACCAATTAAAGCCCAGAATTTTAGAATATTAGATGTACACTCCGAGAAAGTTTTTTTAGCCCGCTCTGCTGGAAGTAAACGGATTGAAACCTTATCCGTTTTAATCCTTCTGTATCCGTTTTTGTGTATTACTATCCGTTTTTATACTTATACGTGTCAATCCTTCATTTTTTATCCGCGACTTAATCCTTATCTATCCGCCAAACTACTTAGATTTGATCTCGTCACCTACCACGGATTAAAAATTTATCCGTTTCGATCAATGTTCATCCGTGCCAATCGTTACCTATCCTCTTTAATACGTTCGTCACAAAAAGAATTGGCTATCCGATCTAATCCATAATTTTCTATCCGTCGCCCAATCGTTGCATATCCACGACCTATTTGGATTTTTCTAGTTATGTAAGACGGATAAAATCTTAATTCGTTTCAATCATTACTTATTCTCTTCAGTCCGTTCTCCGCAATATAAATTAGAAAAATTATGAATTGAGAGGGATAGGCAATATATTTATATTTCCTATCAGTTTCAATTCATAATTTTCTATCCGGCAACCTATCCTTCTCTATCCGCGACCTACTTGATTTTTCTCGTTATGCAACACGGATAGAATCTTAATCCGTGCCAAATATTACTTATCCTCTTTAATCCGTTTCCCGCAAAATATATTTCCTATCCGTTCGAATCCATGATTTTCTATCCGTCACCCTATCCTTTTCTATCCGCGACCTACTTTGATTTTTCTCGTTATGTAACACGGATAGAATCTTAATCCGTAACAATCGTTTCTTATCATCTTCAATACTTTTACCATAAAATGTATTGCCTATCTGTTCAAATCCATAATTTTCTATCCGTCACAGTATTCTTTTCTATCCGCCAATCATTATTGTTAATTATTATTTATTATCATTATCATTATTATTAATCCTTCCTTCAAATACGAATTAGCATTGTAGTTTTCACTGCAGATATATACGGATAGAATTTTGTTATTCAAACTGATACGCGAGGATAGAATATTATTAGTTCAGTACAGATTCAAAAGGATGTACGCAGATAGAGTATTACTGGTTGAAGACTGATTGAAACGGATAGATATGGATAGATAATTTTCAGTTGAAGATGTATTAAAAAGGATACATGAGAATATAATATTTTTCGGTAAAGACGGATTAAAACGGATAAGTAGGATACCATCTCACGGATAGATAAGGATAAAAAAGTTCGGACTCAAACGGATAGGGGCGGATTAAATTCCACTTCACGTATTGAAAATTATCCAAACGGATAAAGATTAAAAAATCTAACAAAGGATAGAACATGATTGAAAAGGATGCAAAGTGCTCATTCTAACGGATAAAAAATGTCTATACGTTTGAATCCGTTAATTCCTATCCGTTTGAATCCGTTTACTTCTAGCAGGGCGGAGTTATCGATTGAAGCACTGTATTTTTATTATTAAACCTGTAATATACATTTTTATGATTTAATTATAATAATTTTGTTTTTTATAGTATTTGCATGATCTCAAACAGAAACGTGCTCGTATCATTATTGCCGATGTGAATGACCAAGTTGCTCGGCAAGTTTTGTGTGAAGCGTATAAATTGGAGATGTCTGCCGCACAGGTGATTTATTTCCATTTTTTAAAATATATTTATGTATGTGACAGTCTATAGAAAAAGTGCCAAAAAAAAAAAAAAAAAAAAAAAAAAAATATCTATTTAGGTCCTGGAAATATTTTTGGAAAAAGTTTCGAAAATCCTGTTTGCGTAGATCGACCCTCCCCATCACACTTCAAAGAAAGATGTTCTACAACAAAATTAAACTGGATAAAATTATGAGAAAATTAAAAAAAATGATGATTTTTTAGAGTAACCGTCTTTTTTTGTTAAAGTGGATGATTAATCAAATTTTGAAATTTGCATCTGTACTTTTGACCCGATTATTTTGACCCAATTATTTTGACCCGATTATTTTGACCCAATTATTTTGACCCCATTATTTTGACCCGATTACGTAACATGAATTTTCTGCACCATCAACTTTGTATATTGAAATTTTTAAATAAATAATTTTACTTCATAAAATTTATTTTTAAATGCTTCTAAACATTATTTAGAGAAGAAAAAATTTAAATTTTAAATGATTGTTCAATAATGGAAAATAATTCTGTTCTCAACATTCCGTTACCACACTATAATTTGTAAACTTTCTTAAATTTTTCAAGAGGTAAGAAAAATTAAATTATGGGCAAAAATTTATTTGGAAGAATTCGAAAAAAATTAGAAGTTTTTTAATAATTATGAAAGATTTGAGATTAAAATTTTTTTAATATTTCTGGGAAAATTTTAAATGGATTAGGCTTTATTTTAAAAGAATAATTTTAAGTTTTGAAAATTTAAAAATGAGTGAAAAAAATATGAAACACTTTGAGACCATTTTTTTAATTTTTCAGGATTTAAAAAATGTTTAGGTTAACTGAATTTTGTAGGGTTTTAAGAGGACGAAAAAAAATGTTCTTAAGATTAATAGGGAAATTTTAAACGATTGTTTTGTAATGAATTCTAAGAAAATTTTTTTAAAGATTACAGAACATTTTTTATTATTTCCTAAAATTTTTACAAAAAGTGTAAAAGATTTTTAATCAAAATTTTGCCATATTATATAATGTTAGAAAAAAAAATTGAGTAAGTTTAAGAGATATTCAGAAGTTTTGAAACTATTCAAAAATAATTAAGACATACACAGATTTTTAAAGAATTTTATAAGGTTTCACGAAAATGAAAAAAAAATTGTTTAGGTGCCTAGGAAAAATAAAAATAATTTTGTATTTCGAAAAATTAATTTTGAGAGATTATTTAAAAAAATTGGAAAACATTTCAGAAGATTTCAGAAGATTTTAAAAACGGTCAAAGAAGAATCTGAAATATTTTAGTGCAATTTTTTCAATTTCGCAGAATTAAAAAAAAATCAGGAAAAATTTGAATAATTTTTAAAGATTAGAAGGTATAGAGGGGATCTGACAAGATAAAAAAAAAATTTCTTAATATTCGTGTCAAAATTTTAAATGATTTTTTATTTTGGAAAATGTACTTTAAGAGAAAATTGAAAAAAGGTTTTTGAACATATCAATCGATATTCTAAAATTTTTAAAAAGAGTGTAAAATATTTTAAATCAAAATTTTGCAATTTTGCAATATTTTATAATTTTAGAAAAAAAATTGAGTAAGTTTAAGAGATATTCAGAAGTTTTGAAACGATTAAAAAATAATTAAGACATGTACAGATTTTTTAAGAATTTTGTAAGATTTCACGAAAACGAAAAAAAAAAATTGTTTAGGTGCCAAGGAAAAATAAAAATAATTTTGTATTTCGCAAAATCAATTCTGAGAGATTATTTAAAAAAATTTGAAAACATTTAAAAAGATTTTGAAAGATTTTAAAAATTGTCAAAGAAGAATCTGAAATATTTTAAGGCAATTTTTTTTATTTTGTAGAATTTAAAAAAAATCAGGAATAATTTGAATAATTTTTAAAGATTAGAAGGTATAGAGGGGATCTGACAAGATTAAAAAAAAAATTCTTAATATTCCTGTCAAAATTTTAAATGATTTTTTATTTTGGAAAATGTACTTTAAGAGAAAATTGAAAAAAGGTTTTGAACATATCAATCGATATCCTAAAATTTTTAAAAAGAGTGTAAAAGATTTTTAATCAAAATTTTGCAAATTTTACCATATTATATAATTTCAGAAAAAAAATTTGAGCAAGTGTAAGAGATATTCAGAAGTTTTGAAACGATTAAAAAATAATTAAGACATGTACAGATTTTTTAGGAATTTTGTAAGATTTCACGAAAATGAAAAAAAATTGTTTAGGTGCCAAGGAAAAATAAAAATAATTTTGTATTTCGCAAAATCAATTCTGAGAGAATATTTAAAAAAATTTTTAAACATTTAAAAAGATTTCAAAAGATTTTAAAAATTGTCAAAGAAGAATCTGAAATATTTTAAGGCAATTTTTTTTATTTTGTAGAATTAAAAAAAAATCAGAAATAATTTTTAAAGATTAGAAGGTATAGAAGTTCTGACAAGATTAAAAACATAATTTTCTTAATATTCGTGTCAAAATTTTAAATGATTTTTTATTTTGGAAAATGTACTTTAAGAGAAAATTGAAAAAAGGTTTTTGAACATATCAAAGGATATCCCAAAATTTGGGAAAAGAGTGTAGAAGATTTTAAAGCAAAATGCTTCAGTTTGGTGAGATTAAAAAATAAAAAATAAAATCGAGTATATTCAACAAATATTTAGTAGAATTGAAGAATTTCGTAAGGTGTCATGAGAAAAAGCAAATTTTCTTGAAATTCCTGGGAAAATTTAGAAGATTATAAGGGAATTTTTTTACATTTTAATGATTTATCAAATTTTAAGAAAAATTCGAGTTAGTTTAAAAAAGACTCGAATGTTTCGTAATATTTTGTAAAATCCTATAAAATAAAAAAATTTCTTTAAAATCTTCTAGATTCTTTTTCGACACATCTGAAATATTCAAGGAAAAAATGTAATTTTCTCTAGAATCTTATAAAAATGACATATGTTTATATAAATTTAAAAATAAACTGATAATACATTTTTTTCTTAATTCTCAGAATTTAATTTCAAGTCGAATACAAGTGTTCAAGAACTTTTAACAAATATTGACTTGAAAATTTTATGTTATTAAAAAAAATTTTAATTTTCTCTAGAATCTTATAAAAATTATATATGTTTATATAAATTTAAAATCAAACTGATAATACATTTTTTTTTCTGAATTCTCAGAATTTAATTTCGAGTCGAATTTAAATGTTCAAAAACTTTTAACAAATAAATAGTTATTTGAAAGTTTTATGTTATATTATTATTAATATTATTTTTTATTCCTTATGGTATTAAAAAAAAATTTAACTTCGTGACTTTCAATTAGTACTTACATTAGATAACTTCAACATTTGTAAGACTAAAAATAATAGAAATGCTATTATAATATAAATTCAATACATTATATAATTATAATATAATTTAAGAAATTAATAAACAAACAATGGCTTTTAACAAATATTATAAAAACATCTCTCATTCTTAATTAATTGGATTTATTTTTATAAATTGTATTATTATTGAAATGAATAAGCTAACCACTTTTTCTCAATTATTGTCATAAAATTATTCTTATTTGATTTAATAATTGTTACTAATAATGTGTAAACAATGTTCAAATGATTAATTTATGTTTTTTTTCATTCGATTTTAACAAAAGATTTTCTGAAGGTTTCAGAAAATGTGCAAAAAATTTATAATGTGTAGAGTTATTGAAACAGTTGTTGAATAATGAATTTATTTTTAACGCCAAGTTAAAAAATGTCTATTCGTAAAAAATACGAAAAAAAAATAAAAAAAAATTTTTTCTTTAATTAATATATAGAACATTTGTTATGTAGAATTAACAGGATTGATGTGATGAAAAGGGTCAAGTTTAAATTAAATTAAAATTTTTTTAAATCAAGTAAACTATATTTAAATAAAATTTGTTCTCAGTGCTCATAAATCACAAGTATATCTAAAACAACTTTTTTAAATATAATAAAATTTGTTATTGTTAACCGATTGGGCACCGAAACAGGTTTCCAGTCATCATAAAACAAAATATTTTATGTTAACAATAAATTTTCATGACAGAACGTTCAGGCGATTAGACTTTTTTATAATCAGTACACTTGTTCAGGAAAGGTTCACTTATCGTGTGCTATCGCAAATACTGGATATGCAAAATGCATTGCTTTCCATGCGAAAATTATCATTAATGAATTATTTAAATAAAATATGATAGAATATCGGTTGTTGGATTTATTATCGAAAAGAGGAAAAATCTTTTTTTTAGTTACGTGATTTTTTGGGATAGATTTCGAACCTGATATTTTAAATGCAAACTAAAATAATAGATACAAATAAAAAAGTATTTTGTTGAAAATTAAAATTTCTTGTTAAAAATTCATTATTTTTGGTTGAAAATTTGTCTTTTTGGGTTGAACATTCAACTATTTTGGTGGGAAACTCAAAGGTTTGATTATAAATTCAGTTTTTTCAAAAATTTACATTTTTAGGATGAAAATTCAACTTTTTTTTTAAAAACTTTAGGTTTATAGCTTGAAACTTCTAATTTTTGTTGGTTAAAAATGTAACAGTTTCATTGGAAATTTGTCTTTTTGGCTAAAAATTGAACTATTTTGGTAGAAAACTCAATTATTTAGTTTAAAATTACATTTTTCGTTGAAAATTTATATGGTCAGGTTGAAAATTCAACTGTTTCATAGAAAATTGTAGTTTTGTTTACAAATTCAAACAATTAAAATTAAACCAAATTTTTTTCCCTGATTGAAAACTCTTTCTTAGTTGCAAATTGAACTCTTTTGTTGAAACTTCGTCTTTATGATTAAAAAAAATCATCTCTTTTGTTAGAAATTTGATCTTTTTTTTGGTTAAAACTGCAACTGTTTGGTTGAAAATTCGTCTTTTTTGATTAAAAAATCATTTCTTCTGGTAGAAAACTCAATTGTTTAGTTAAAAAATACCTTTTTTGATGAAAATTCATATTGTCAGGTTGAAAATTCAACTGCTTTATCGACAATTGTAGTTTTTCGTTTAAAAATCCAAACAATTCAAATTAAAAAAAAAATTTTCTCTGATTGAAAAATCTTTCTTAGCTGAAAATTGAACTCTTTTCTTTGAAAATTCGTCTTTTTTAATTAAAACAATCATCTCTTTTGGTATTAATTTTATCTTTTTTTTTGGTTAAAAATTGCAACTGTTTGGTTGAAAAAAAGTCTTTTTTTTATTGAAAACTCAACTATTTTGGTAGAAAACACAATCGTTTAGTTGAAAATTACCTTTTTTGTTGAAAATTCATATTGTCAGGTTGAAAATTCAACCGTTTTATAGAAAATTGTAGTTTTTTGTTTCAAAATTCAACAAATTCAAATTTTTGAAAATTTCTTCCCTGATTAAAAAATCTTTCTTCTTTGAAAATTGAACTCTCTTGTTGAAAATTCGAATTTTCTAATTTAAAAAATCATCTCTTTGGTAGAAATTTCATCTTTTTTTTTTGGTTAAAAGTGCAACTGTTTGGTTGAAGATTCGTCTT
>CAKNYM010051391.1:0-13734 GCA_932195095.1 Andricus curvator | reverse complement strand
ATCGTTTAGTTTAAAATTACCTTTTTCGTTGAAAATTCATATTGTGACATTGAAAATTCAACTGTTTTATAGAAAATTGTAATTTTTTGTTTAAAAATTCAAACAATTCAAATTTTAAAAATTTCGTCCCTGATTGAAAAATCTTTCGTCTTTGAAAATTGAACTCTTTTGTTGAAAATTCGTTTTTTTTAATTAAAACAATCATCTCTTTTGGTAGAAATTTTATCTTTTTGTATGGTGAAAAGTGCAATTTTTTGGTTGAAAATTCGTATTTTTTAATTTAAAATTCCACTATTTTGGTAAAAAAAACTATACTATTTGGTTAAAAATTAATATTTTTGTTGAAAACTCGTATTTTCGAGTTAAAAATTCAACTCTTTCGGCGAAAATTCATCTCTTGCTCTTGAAATTTCAAAAGGTCAGTCGAATTTTATTTTTTTATTTTGTCCTTTTTGATTTCAAAATAATCTATTGTAGTAAAAATATACTATTTTTGGGAATAAAGTAAAAGTTTTTGATTGGAACCTAATCTGTTTTGGTTGAGGAATGAACTATTTTCTTGAAAACACTTCTTTTTTGGTTGAATGCAACTATTCTCGATTTAAAATTAAAATAGTTTTTGGTTGAAATTTTAATTATTACATTCATAATAATTTCAGTTGAAAATTCATCTCTGGGTATGAATTTCATTTTTTTTGTGAAAAAATTGATTTTATAAAAAAATTGTCTTCGCGGCCTAAAATTTCAAGAAATTGGTACAAAATTAATTTATTTCTTTGAAAATTCAAACATTTGGTTAAAAGTTGAATTATATTATCAAAAAATCATTTTATTTTGTTGAAGATTTATGATTTTAGTTGAAAATTGATTCTTTTTAAGTTGAAAATTCAACTATTTTGTTGAAAATTCGTCTTTTTTTATTGAAAATTCAACTATTTTGGTAGAAAACTTTTTTTTTCATTTGTCTTTTTTGTTTGCAAAATGATCTATTGTGGTAAAAATGTAATATTTTTGGGGATAAAGTAAAAGTTTTTGATTGAAAACTAATCTGTTTGGGTTGAGGAATTAACTATTTTCTTGAAAACATTTTTTTTTGGTCGAATTCAACTATTCTCGATTTAAAATGAAAATATTATTTGGTTGAAATTTTTAATTATTAAATTAATAATTTTATTTGAAAATTCATCTCTTGGTATGAATTTCATTTTTTTATGTGAAAAATTTGATTTTATAAAAAAATTGTCTTCGCGGCCTAAAATTTCAAGAAATTGGTACAAAATTCATTTATTTGGTTGAAAATTCAAATCTTTGGTTAAAAGTTGAATTATATTATCAAAAAATCATTTTATTTTGTTGAAGATTTATGATTTTAGTTGAAAATTGATTTTTTTTTTTTAGTTGAAAATTCAACTATTACATTTTTCGTTACGAATTCATCTGTTTGCTTGAATACTCACTATTTGGTTGAACTGCTTTTTTTTCAATTCGTTTTTTGATTTAATTCAAAAAGTTTTTTTAAAAATTCATCTATTTGGTTTAAAATGAACTTTTTTTTCAATTCATACTTTTGCATTAAAAATTTAATTCTGTGTAGAAAATTCCTCTTTTTGGCTCAAAATTTCAAAAGTTTGATCGAAAATTCAACTATTTAGTTAAAAATTTAACTGCTTGGTTAAAAATAATATTTTTTGTTGAAAATTCGTCTATTTTTTTATTGAAAATTTAACTAGTTTTTTAAAAATTGAAGTATATTGTTAAAAAATCATTTTTTGTTGAAGATTCATAATTTCACTCGAAAATTGATCTCTTTTGTTGAATTAAACTAGTTTTCATTTAAAATTGAAATATTTTTTTGGGTAAATATCAACTATTACATTTTTTGTTGAAAATACATATTTTTTTGCGGGAAAATTCAACTACTTAAAAACTATTTTTTTTTTTTGAAGATTCATCTTCTTGGGTGAAAATTCGTTTCTTCTTTATTAATTTTTTAAACTAAAAATTCAACTATTCCATTTTTGTTTGAAAATTGATCTTTTTTGGCTGGAAATTCTTTTTTTGTTTAAAAATTCATCTTCTTTGGTATCAATTTCTTCTTCTTTTTTTTTTTAATGCAACTGTTTGGTTACAAATCAAACAGTTTTGGTTGAGGATTCAACTATTTTGTAGAGAAATTTGAAATTTAAGAATAAAATATTTTTTGTTCGAAAATTATCTTTTTATTTTGTTTAAAAATTCATCTTCTTTGGTATCAATTTCTTCTCCTTTTTTTTTAAATGCAACTGTTTGGTTAAAAATCAAACAGTTTTGGTTGAGGATTCAACTATTTTGTAGAGAAATTTTAAATTTAAGAATAAAATCTTTTTTGGTTGAAATATCAACTATTACATTTTTTTCTTGAAAATTTATCTCTTCTGTTAAAAATTTAATTATTTTGTTAAAAATTCGTTTTTTTTTTTTGTAGAATATCAATCTTCTTGGTTAAAAACTCGTCTATTTAGTATGCAAATTTTTCTCTCATTGTAGAAATTTCAGCTTGTTTGGGTATAAATTCTACTCTTTGGCTTAAAATTAATCGGTTTTGGTTGAAGATTCATGTATTTTGTTGAAAATTAAAATCAATTCAAAAAAGTTTCTTTGAATGAGATCCCATGAATATTTTCCTTTGATTCAAAGAGTTTTCTATAACTTTGAGCCAATCAATATTTATCTTTGATTCAGTGAAAACTTTTTTGATAAACTTATTTTTGAATTAAATGAACTTATTTTTGATTAAATTAAGTTTTGATTGAACCAAAGAATCTTCTGTTTGACTAAAAGCCAGTGAATACCTTTTTCCAATCCAAACAATTTTCTTCTCATCAATATTTTTTTCCAAATGACCATAGTATAGAAAATTGTTTTCTAAACAGGTGGAGCTTCTCAAAAAGCCTAATTTCGTTGACTTTTAAATAATAATAAACAAAAATCTTTTTTTGTTTCAATTGCAGGGCTATGTATGGTTTCTTCCTCTTTGGCTGCATCCCGATTGGTACGATGCAGACTTGTACAATAAAAACAGCAACTCTAAAATTGCCTGCACTACAGCAGAAATGAAACAGGCTATTAATGGTCATTTTGCAATTTCCCACGCATATTATGCCCCGGACAATGATTTAATGCAAGAAGGAATTACGGTCAAAGAATGGCGACAAAAGTACGAAGAACGCTGTGCTTCTCAAAATCAGCAAGTTTCAGCTTATGCAGGTTACACCTATGATGCAATGTGGACATTAGCATTAGGAATGGATCGGCTACTCAAGGAAAATCAGAGTTACGTCTTTGATCTTCATTCTGATCATACAGTTAACAGACTCACTGACATCATTGCTCAAACCGATTTCTATGGGGTTAGTATACAACAGTTTCCCCCACTCCTTTTAACGCGTTTGCAAATAGGAGGAGAATTATTTGAGGTACATGCAAACTTTTAGTGATAAAAATGCATTAGAAAAAAAAATCCCCAAGACTCAGGAATCGAAATTGATAATACAGCGAATTTTAAAAATTTTGATTTTGGTATTTTATGAAATTATCTTTATAAGCTGTAGTTTAAAAAAAATTTTTTGGGAATCTTTGTCAAATATTTAAAATACTTTTGAAATATTTGGCAATATTCGAGAAGGAAATTTATGAAATCTTTGAAAAATTATTGAACTGTTTGTGAAATCTTATAAATCTATGCGAAATTTGTGCTAAATATTTAAAATCTACCTGAAGTCTCTACGACATTTTTGAAATCTTTGTGAAATCTGTCTGAAATCTTTGGAAATCTTTGTAAAATATTTGTTAATATTTGTGAAATCTTTGGAATATCATTGAAATCTTTGTGAAATCTTTGGGAAATAATTGAAGTCTTTGTGAAATCTTTTTGATCTATCCGAAACGTTTGAAATCTTTATAAAATCTTCGGGAAATCATTGAAATCTTTAGAAATTTTTGCGAAATCTTCGAAATATTTTCAAAATATTTAATAATATTTGTGAAATCTTTTCGAAATAATTGAAATCTTTTTAATCTATCCGAAACCTTTGAAATATTTGGGAAATCGTTGAAATCTTTTGTGAAATCATTGAAATCTTTCTACAAACTTTGGAAGTTTTTGCGAAATTTTCAAAACGTTTTTTAAATATTTGAAATCTTTTGGAAATTATCAACATTTTTGTGGAATCTTTTAAATATACCTGAAGTCTTTACGAAATTTTTGACATCTTTGTGAAATCTTTCTGAAATCTTTGCGAAATATTTGGTAATATTTGTGAAATCATTGGAAAATCATTGAAATCCTGGGAAAATCATTGAAATCTTTAGAAATCTTCGCGAAATATTTGAAATATTTTTAAAATATTTATTAATATTCGTTAAATCTTTGAGAAATAATTGAAGTCTTTGTGAAATATTTTTAATCTATCCGAAACCTTTATAATCTTTATGAAATCTTTGGGAAATCATTGAAATCTTTTGTGAAATCTTTGTGAAATCTTTGGAAATTTTTGCGAAATATTTAATATGCTTTTGAAATATTTGGTAATATTCAAGAATGAAATTTGTGAAATCTTTGAAAAATCATTGAAATCTTTGTGAAATTTTATAAATGTATCCGAAATCTGTGCTAAATATTTAAAATCCTTGCGAAATATTTGAAATCTTGTGGAAATTATCAACATTTTTGTGGAATCTTTGAAATATACCTGAAGTCTTCATGAAATTTTTGAAATCTTTGTGAAATCTTTGGAAATCTTTGCAAAATATTTGAAATATTTTTGAGATATTTGGTAATATTTGTTAAATCTTTGGAAAATTATTGCAATCTTTGGCAATATGAATTTTATACCCGTATAAAATCCAAATTAATTATACTTTTTCAGGACCCCAATATGCTATTTTTCCGCGTTGTAGCGATTTCGAATTACAAAAGCATTTATTTTCCTCCCACCGTATTCTACATAATATAATAATATTAATATTATGTAAAAATTTTACATTGATCATAAATAATAAATTAACAATGAATAGTGAAGAATAAATAATAAATATACAGGTATAAAATTCATATTACCAAATATCTCAAAAATATTTCAGGTATTTCGCAAAGATTTCCAAATATTTCACAAATAATTCAATGATTTCACAAAGATTAAAAAAATTTTGTAGATACTTCAGGTCCATTTTAAATATTTAGCCCAGATTTCGGATAGATTTATAAGATTTGACAAAGATTTCAATGATTTTTCAATGCTTTCACAAATTTCTCGAATGTGACCAAATATTTCAAAAGTATTTTAAATATTTCGCAAAGATTTCCAAAGATTTCAAATATTGCGCAAAGATTTCGGATAGATTAAAAAGATTTTACAAATACTTCAATTAGCTATTCAATCTATACATTAAAATTTGTTTTGAAATATTTTTAAATTTTCATTAAAAATTTTCACAAAATTTTTGGAAAATCCTGCAAAAGTAAAAAACTACCTTAAAATTGTCCAGATTCTTTTTTGAAAATTTTGGAAATCTTATTGAATATTCTTTTTAAATTAATTGTTCAAAATAAAAAATTATTTTAAATTTTCGCAGTAAACTTAAGGAAAATTTTGTATTTTCTTAAAACCTTTAAAAATCCTTGAAAAGCTTCAAAATTTTATTTCGAAACCTTCAAAAATCTAAATTTATTTTTTTTATTTTTTAAGAATAGTTTATGAAGTTTCAATTGCAATTTTACATTTGTTTACCCACTCAGACTTTTAAATTGAAAAATTTATATTTTTAACGTTAAAATCTGTAAATTGGTTAATTTTGAACAGATTCAGAATTGTCCTGTAAAATAAATTATTGTACAATTTTCAATAATCGAAATACAGTTGAATGTGATTTATTATAATAGCAAAAGTGCTTGAATAAAGTGTAATATTTTTGTTAAATTTTATTTTCTAGTAGAACCTTATATATTACATATTTTATAAAAATTGACAGTAAAGTACAAGTCGAAACGTTGATACGGATTCTAAAATTATTGTTTGTAAAAATTTATATTTTTTTGTAATTTTCTACAATAATTTGCATACAATTGAACATATTTTTATGACGTCAAATACCCAAATGAAAAAAATGTAAAATCCTGTATTTTTCTGTAATACCTTGTAGATTTTTACAACAAACTACAAAAAATATTAATAAAAAGTCACACAAATTTTTGAATTGTAGAAACTTATTTTTTATTGTCATTTTTTTTACTTTTCTACAAGAAAATCTAAGAAAAAAATTAACTATTTAATATTTGACTGTATTTTTGTTGTTAAATTTTGTACATTTTTTTACAAAAAAGTACAGATTTTAACAAAAAATTACAGTTGTATAAATGTTTTATTTTCTTGGAAACTCTGATTAGAACTCTTATAACTCAAAATTGTTCCAAATTCAAAAATGTTGGTTATCTTCAAAGTGCTGTAATTTTATTTTTTGAATTTTGACCTGATCGAAAAGTTTCATAAAACTTTTTGATATAACTCTTTGGGGGGGGGGGGGGGGGGAAAAATTTTGATCAGAACTGTTGTAATTCTAAAAGTTTTTAAGTTCGAAAAAATGTGGTTCCCTTCAAAGTGAAAAAATTTGAATTTTTGAAAAGTGAGGGGCTCACTATTTTTTTCAAAAATTTTTTTTTGTGATATTGGTCAAAACTATTTTTAAAAAGCATCGGGAAATCTAGAACAATGCTAAATCGACTCAGATCTGTTAAAAAAAGTTCAGTTTTGTAAAAGTGGAATTTTGACAAATCCTAATTAATTTTTGGGAAAAAAGTACAAGTCACGTTGCATTTTATTTTTATCGAAACTTTTACAAGAGCACACAAGATCTATTTCCAAAAAATTAATTATTACATGTAAATTTTTTTTTAAATCTATTAGAACTTTTCCGGCTGCTAAACCAAAATTTCAATATACATGTATATTAGGGCGTATCGAAAAAGATGAAGTTCTTCACTCGTAATTCTAATAAGGATGAAAACTTCCCTAGAGAAATTACTACACAAAAAAAGTTGTCATTAAAATAATTTTTATTTCCAGTATACCTAAATTTGTGTCTTTACAATGAGAAATATATTTTGAAAAAAAGTTTTCTGTCTCAATCGTCCTTGAAATTTAAAAAAAAAATGTATAAAAAAATCTGTAATGTGTTTTTCACTGTACAGAAGAAAATGTAGATACAACAGAAAATATTTGCACTCGATTTAAATACTGAAAATTCCTTTCATCTTAAATTAAAAAACATTTTGTCATTTTTGAATAATTTATTGCAATTAAAAGATAATGAAAATTATTTTAATGTCAACATTCTTCATGTATTATTGTTGCAGTATATTAAAAATGCATTTCTGATAACATATATTACAAACAAAAACAAATAAAACCAAAAAGTCGACTTTTTAACTTTAAAAAAATTTCGTGGTGCTTTTTGACTATACCTACGATTCGAAAACAAAAGACATTTTTTTAAATGAAACTTTAGGGCAATTTTTTTGATTCCCAAAAGAAAATTTTCCTTCCTATTAGAACTACGAATGCAGAACCGAATTTTTTTCGAAACGACCTCAATTTTATAATAATTTGCAGGTATCTGGTCATATTAAATTTATAGGTGGACCTTCGAGGTATTCAGTGATAAACGTTATCCAACGCTTGAACGATGAAATTCATGAAGTGGGTAAATTTTACCCAAATGTCACGGAAAATAAAAATGCCGGAGGTGAACTGATTTTGAATTTGTCTGCAATCGTTTGGTTGAGCAAAAGTATGCCTGATGATGGATCTGAGCCACCGACAAAATGCGTTCTCTCAGGATTTGCTGAACTTTTAGATGTTTCTTGTGAAGGTGCAATTATAACTGCTAATGTTATTGGATTTGGATTACTTGGAATAATTCTCGTGATTGGCTTCATAATTGTGAAAAGAAAGTGAGTATAAATTTTTTCCCAACAGCAGATCCGCAGTATTGCATCAATTTTGCTGCAATATATTAATGTTCTCTCCCAAGAAATATTGTTTCAAGATTATTGCTCTGCAATGTTACTTTGCAATCAGAATTGCAAATTTTGAACAAAAAAAATTAATTTTCAAATAAAAAGATCCGTTTGGAACCAAGAAGATTAATTTCCGACCAAAAAAGATCAATTTTAAACAATATACAACAGTTTTCAAACAAATAGTTGAAGTTTCAACTAAAACAGACCCATTTTCAAACAAAAATGGAATAGTTAATTTTCCAATTGAAAAATAATTTCCAACAACGACAAAAAACAGAAAATATTTTTAATTTCAATTAAAAAACTGTCGAGTTCAACAAAAGACGAATTTTTAACAAATTGTTCACGAAGCATGTAGATAAATTTTGAACCAAAAAAACAAAAGAAAAAACAACGAAATTCTAACGAAATAGGTAAATTTTCCATCACTTACTCATCGAGAAAGGTTGTGTTTCATGCTGAATTGCCTCTCATCGGTAATACAGATTCCTCCAAGAGTGTCACTATCAATAAGATATATCAACGTTCCTCTTTTACCGACTGTTGGTAAAACTACAACAAAGTTCATGCACCATCTATTCACAAATATATCAACTAAAACACATTTTCTTTCCGAGATTTAGCGCCATCTATTGGCAGGGATATCAACTAACTGATTTACCGACATCTCTGCTTTTCCGACCAAGTTGTGGCGCCATCTTCTGGTAGAAATATCAGCTAAGTTTCTATTCCATATAATGGGAAATATAAGAAATAACACACATTTATCAACCTCCCTGCTTTATTGACATATGATAATGTAGAAATCCTGTAACAGCATCGTTCTGTTCCATTTTAAATTAAAAATGGCGCCATATATTAGTATAGAATAGCTGTAACAGAAACTTTGTTGCTATTTTCACCAAGAAGTGACGCTACAACACGGTCGGTAAGACAAGTATGTTGGTAAATTGGTTATCAGATATGTCTGCCAATAGATGGCGCCACTGTAAACTTATAATAGATCAGAAACTTAGTTGATATTTTTACTAGTAAATGTCACCGCATTTTGGTCGGTAAAACAGGAATCGCGGTAAATTTGTTGGTATCTTTACCAATAGATGGCCTCACTGTTTCCGGAATCTGCACTACCGGCGAGAGGTAATTTAGAATGTAACCGAACCTTACTCGGTCGGTAAGTGGCGTGATACCTCTATGGCTATACTACTTTCAACCAAAAATATTTTACTTTCAATCAAAAAACAGTTCAATTCAACAAAAAACATGAATTTTTGACCAAATAGTTAAATTTTCAATTCAAAATATAAATTTTTAACAAAAAAATTAAATTTTAAGAAAGTAGTTTAACTGTCAACCGAGCAGTTCATTTTTTCAATCAAAAAGAGATGATTTCTCAACGTATAATGAAGTTTCTGATTTTACAGCTAAAAAATGTTTTAATTCAAAATCAACAACAGCTGAATTCGACCCGAAAAAATGAATTTTTAGCCAAATAGTTGAATTTTCAACTAGAAAATATAACTTATCAACGTAAAATGTATTTATTGATGTTTAAAACAAAAATTATTTTTATTTCAATTCAGAACGGGTGAATTCAAGAAAAATTTGATTTTTAAACCAAGAAGATTAATTTCCTACCAGAAAAAATGAATTTTCAACAAGATACATTGATTTTAAACAAAAAAAAGCAATTAATTTCTGACATTCTAGTTCAAATTTCAACCTGGAACCTGACTTTTCAATAAAAGAGATGAATTGTCAAACGAAAAAGATTTTATAGTCAAGAAAGAAAAAAATTCAAATAAATTGTTGAATTTTCATGTGCAAAAGATGAATTTTCTACAAAACAGTTGCCTTTTTAACCTGAAAATATGAAGTGTCAAAAAAGTTAATTTTCAATCAAATAATTGAATTTTCAACTAGAAAAATTTATTTCAAATCAAGAATATTAACATTTAATCAAAAAGACAAATTTTCGACCTAGTACATGAATTTTCATCCAAATAGTGGAATTTTTACCTAAAAACGTAACAGTTAAATTTTCAGTTAAAGTAATTAATATTCAACCGAAAAAAAACGAATTTTCAACAATATAATTAATTTTTAAAGAAAGTAGTTCAACTCTAAACAAAAAAATTCAATTTTCAACCCAGCATTTGCATTTTGAACCAAAAAAGATGTTTTTTGAACCTTTAAAATATTTATGAAATCTTTGGGAAATCATTAAAATCTTTTGTGAAATCATTGAAATCTTCATGCACTCTTTTAAATTTATCCGAAATATTTGTGAAATTTTTTAAATCTTTGGAAAATCATTCAAATCTTTGTGAAAACTTTGGAAATATTTGCGAAATATTTAAAATTCTTTTGAAATATTTGTTAATATTCAAGAATGAAATTTGTGAAATCTTTGAAAAATCATTGAAATCTCTGTGAAATCTTGGGGAAATCATTGAAATATTCGTGAAATATTTAGAAATCTTTGCGAAATATTTGAAATATTTTTAAAATATTTAATAATATTTTGTGAAATCTTTGGGAAATAATTGAAGTCTTTGTGAAATCTTTTTCATCTATCCGAAGCCTTTGAAATCTTCATGAAATATTTGGGAAATCGTTGAAATCTATTGCGAAATCATTGAAATCTTTGTGCAAACTTTGGAAATTTTTGCGAAATTTTCAAATTGCTTTTGAAATATCTGGTAATATTCAAGAATGAAATTTGTGAAATCTTTGAAATGTTTGAAAAATCATTGAAATCTTTGTCAAATTAAATCTATCCGAAATCTGTGCTAATAATTTAAAATCTTTGCGAAATATTGAAAATTTTTGTGAAATCTTTGGGAAATTATCAACATTTTTGTGGAATCTTTGAAATATACGTGAAGTCTTTTCGAAATTTTTGAAATCTTTGTGAAATCTTTCTAAATTCTTGGGAAATCTTTGCGAAATATTTGAAATATTTTAAATATATTTAATAATATTTGTGAAATTATTAAAATTTTTGTGAAATCTCTGGGCAATCATTGGAGTCTTTGTGAAATCTTTTTAATCTATCCGAAACCTTTGAAATCTTTGGGAAATCATTGAAATCTTTTGTGAAATCGTTGAAATCTTTGTGAAATCTTTGGAAATTTTTGCGAAATATTTAAAATGCTTTTGAAATATTTGGTAATATTCAAGAATGAAATTTGTGAAATATTTGAAATTTTTGTGAAATCTTTGGTAAATTATCAACATTTTTGTGGAATCTTTGAAATATACCGGAAGTCTTTACGAAATTTTTGAAATCTTTGTGAAATCTTTCTGAATTCTTTGGAAATCTGTGCGAAATATTTTAAATATTTTAAATATATTTAATAATATTTGTGAAATTATTGAAATTTTTGTGAAATCTTTGGGGAATCAATGAAGTCTTTGTGAAATCTTGTAATATATTCGAAACCTTTAAAATATTTATGAAATCTTTGGGAAATCATTAAAATTTTTTGTGAAATCATTGAAATCTTTGTGCACTCTTTTAAATTTATCCGAAATATTTGCGAAATATTTGTGCAATTTTTTAAATCTTTGGGAAATCATTCAAATGTTTGTGAACACTTTGGAAATCGTTGCGAAATTTTTAAAATGCTTTTGAAATATTTGTTAATATTCAAGAATGAAATTTGTGAAATCTTTGAAAAATCATTGAAATATTTGTGAAATCTTGGGGAAATCATTGAAAGCTTCGTGAAATCTTTAGAAATCTTTGCGAAATGTTTGAAATATTTTAAAAATATTTAATAATATTTTGTGAAATCTTTGGGAAATAATTGAAGTCTTTGTTAAATTTGCAGTTGAAATAATCAATATTCAACCGAAAAAAACGAATTTCTAACAATATAATTAATTTTTAAAGAAAGTAGTTCAACTCTAAACAAAAAAATTCAATTTTCAACCCAGCATTTGCATTTTGAATCAAAAAAGATGTTTTCTGAACGTAAAATCTGATTGTTGATATTTCAACTAAAAAAGATTCAAATAAAAAATAAAAAAAATTGTTGCATTGCAATGTTGCTGCAATATACAAATGTCCGCTCCTAAGCAATATTCTCTTCCAATGTTGTTCTGTGAAGTTACTCAGTTGATCTCCAAATTTACTCTGCAATCTTTCTCTGCAATTTTGCTACGAAATCTTGCAAATATATGACTGAAAATTAGAAAATGATTCAATAACATTAAAATTCTCATTTCCCACAACTAAATAAATTTTTTTCAGGTACGACAAAAAGGTGCAATTGCAAGAAAAATACATGAAGTCTCTCGGCATAGACCTCCTCCAACCCGACTCTTCCGGTCTAGATAAATGGGAAATCCCTCGCGATAAAGTGGTGATAAATCGAAAAATTGGAGAAGGAGCTTTTGGTACAGTTTATGGAGGAGAAGCTTTTTTTACTGAAAAGGGTTGGTTAGCCGTAGCAGTCAAGACTTTAAAAGTTGGAAGCTCCACAGACGAAAAACTTGATTTTCTCAGTGAAGTGGAGGTGATGAAAAGATTTGAGCACAAAAATATCATAAAACTGCTCGCTGTATGTATTAAGTGCGAGCCAGTTTTAACTGTAATGGAATTTATGCTTTATGGCGACTTGAAGACTTATTTGCTTGCTCGAAGGCATCTCGTAAATGATCAAAGCTACGAAGATTCTGACGAGATTTCTAATAAAAAATTGACTGCTATGGCTCTGGATGTTGCTAGAGCACTTAGTTATTTAGCTGAACTAAAATATGTTCACAGGTGAGAGAATATCATCTTGTCTGCGAAGATTTTCAATAACTCTTATTAGGGTATCCAAAAAACACCCAATGTTTTTTTTTGTTTTTTTTTTTTGGATCACGCACCGTCTAAACTTGTTCCATTTTGTGAAAAAATACATGTTTATTTTTTTTTAGTAAAAAAAAACGCAACCTCTCTCCTGAGACCTTAAGGCGCTTCAAAACAGTGTCGGTTTCGCTTGATTCACTATACGTCTAAAATGATGAATTGCTGAACGTAATATTTTTACCACATAATCTAAAGGCAATTATACAGGTTTTGACAGAGACCTTTTTCTGGAAAATGTTTTTTTTTTTGTAATTGAAAATAGAGTTTTTTCTGCGCCTGAAACCGGCAACAATCTGATTATTGTGTACGCTAGGCTGCCGGTGTTGCCGGGTTCAGGCGCAAAAACACGCTTCATTTTGAATGCAATTCTTTTTTTAGAATCTTGTACCATCAGTTATATTTCCTTTCAAAAAATCATTATTTTTACGGAAATTAACGTTAATTAATAGTTTTAATCATTTAAAACGGTTTAAACTTTTTTTTTTTAAGTAAACTAAAAATATCTTTTTATTTTTTCACCGAATGGCACAAGTTTATAACATATTTACAATAACATATTTATAATATATTTTACAAAAAAAATATACAGAGCGGGGAATTGATTTTTATTATTATGAATAATAATTTTTTTTTCCAGAGATATAGCTTCTCGAAATTGTCTCATAAATGCTCAACGCATAGTAAAATTAGGCGATTTTGGAATGACAAGGCCTATGTATGAAAACGACTATTATAAATTTAATAGAAAAGGTTCGTATTTTCGTAAAATTAAAAGAGAAATGGTAAAAAATTACAATTTCTCATGAGATTTGGGGGG
>CAKNYM010051390.1:421646-435598 GCA_932195095.1 Andricus curvator | reverse complement strand
TTTTTTTTTCATTTTTGTCGGATATGAATTGCAATTCATTACATTCTAATATTTATTTCAATAAAACATGAACAATTTTTAAACATTAAAAGTGCTGGATGTGTTAATAAATCATTGAAAATATTCAAGTTTGCATGATTTTACTTAAGTAAAATCAATAAAACTGCAATTGCAGTTAGGCTACGAAATAATGATAATTTATTATTTCAAATAATTAATACGTTAGGCTTAATTATCATTTACGCAATAAATAAATAATTTAAATAAATTAAATAAATCATTTATAGTAATATTTGAGTTTCTAGAATATCATCAATATTATACATAGCATTATAGATATTACAATAATTATTATAAATTCAATATAAATTTATTATAACTTTACTATATAACTAAATTGAAAGAAAATGTTTTGAAACATTCTTAAAAAAATCGTTCTTAAGAATACAGTTCTTGTATTAAGATTTCGCTCACCTTCAACAATTATTGTTTACTATCTTAAATATGTAATAGTGTACAATTAATTATTGCTTGAGCATTTATGCAATTGTGTATTGTAATTTCCTAAATTTTAGAAACTAGCTAAAATCTTGACAATCTTTATATACTCAAATTCGTAACTAACTCCTAGATAGCGCCAAGACTGGGACTAGACAGCAGAAAGGTTTGAATCAACCACGTAGCAAAACTAGACAGCGCCAGTGTAGCGCCAGGCTAGTATTGAGTGAATAGACAGGCTTAAGAAAAACTGTACTGGCTTTAGCATAATTCAAGACTGCCACGAAATTTGTCCACCCGGGCTCGCTCCATTTTTGAACGAGTCATCACGTTTCAAAGACAGCAGTGATTTTTAATAGTCCTTTCGCTGATCGTACCGACAATTTCCGACGCTAGTGTAGGAATAATATTTTTTATTATGAAAGAGCAAATAAAAAACTATCGAATGGTGTGAAAAACTAAAAATCGATTTTTTCCGCGTTAGGTCCCTTTCTTCGCGGACGGTCACATATGCATTGTATGCAGAATAAATTAAGACAATAAATTTTTCTTTTAATGAGGGTATGTTAGTGGGTAGGTTTTAAAACAGATGTACTACAAGAGGTGAACAGTGGAGTATAATCGATAAGAAGGTATTGAAATTTATAAATTGTTATGGCTTTTGGGAGCACAGATCGTAAATTCGTTTTTTAGAATTTTCCAAAATATACGGTTCGATGCAAAGAACATATTTTGCAGCCGATTGCTCACGATTTTTACTGTTATCAAAGTGCTTGAAACATACCAAGAATTTGAAATGAAAGAAAATTAAATCAGGTAAGTTCTTTGGATTTTTTATTGTATACCATGCAAGTGATCAAATTTGAAACATTTCAAGGAGTGTTATTTGTAAAAGCATATCTTTGAAAATCTTTGCAAAATATGTGAAATATTTGGTAATATTTCTGAAATTATTGAAATCTTTGGGAAATCATTGAAGTCTTTGTGAAAGCTTTTTAATCTATCCGAAATCTTTGCGGAATCTTTGGGAAATAATTGAAATCTTTGTGAAATCTTTTAAATCTATCCAAAATCTTTGCGAAATATTTGTGAAATTTTTTAAACCCTTGGGAAATCATTGAAATCTTTTAAACCTATCCGAAATCTTTGATAAATATTTAAAATCTGTAGGAAATCATTGAAATCTTCGTGCAATCTTTGAAATCTATCGGAAATCTTTGTGAACCAATTGAAGTCTTTGTGAAATCTTTCAAATCTATCCGAATTCTTTGTAAAATCTTTAGAAAATCATTGAAATCTTTGTGAAATCTCTTGAATCTGTAAGAAATCTTTGCAAACCTTCAAAATTTTTGCGAAATCTTTGGGAAATTATTCAAATCTTTGTGCAATCTTTGAAATCTACCTGAAATCATTACGAAATTTTTGAAATCTTAGTGAAATCATTGAAATCTTTGCGAAGTATTTGAAATATTTGTTAATATTTGTGAAATTTGTGAAATCTTTGGAAAATCATTGAAATCTTTGGCAATATGAATTTAGAACTTTATTTATGATTTATTATTATTTATGATTTATGTAAGTTTTTTAAATAGTATAATATTATTATGCTATATGGGCCATTTTCAAATAGATTTCAATTTGTATGCTCCTTGATGTTTATTCCATGATCCTATAACATTTTTGACCTACTAAGGGGATTACAGCACATATGATGGCCTACTTTATTAGCCTATACAGAAAAAGTACAAAAATATTACAGTTAGGCATACCATTTTTGTAATTAAGTAGTCAGTTTTTACCCTCCCTACAGTGTCCCTCCCTGCAGATTCACATACTTGAAATGAGACAGGACTGTTAAAACTTTTTTAATAATATTGGCCTTGGGCACTTTTTTTAAATATATGATGCAGTTCAAATTGCAATACTAACTTGCTAGAGATTATAAATACTGACTGAAAGAATCATGCTTATATGTCTGTCCCTCGGTTTGTTAACAACTCCGAAGCCTCTATAATCTTAATGAATTTAAGGTGATAATTCGTATTATAATCGATTATAATTATGAAAAATAGGTAGTTTTTATCAAATTTTGAAAACACATGACGTTTTCAGAATCTCAAAATTGATTATATTCTCGTAAGTCGTCTGAGAACACGGGAAAAACTATCGGTTAACCTGAATAACAACTCCGAAGCCTCCCAAAAAAAAGAGGTACAAACGCAAAATAATTTTTTTTTCCAAAAAAAATTCCCATGAAATTCGAAGGGCTGATGGAGCAAAACACTTTCCCAAAGTTGGAATTTGTTTTTTAAATTGTGTGTTTTATATCACTTAAAAATTACAAATAACAACTCCGAAGCTAACGACTCTGAAGCCTTTTAACAACTCCGAAGCCTTTTTTTGCACTCGCTGGTGAAAGATTCGAAGTCGCATTGAAGAGAACGAAAAAAATGTTTTAGAAGTACTTTTTTTCAAGTTCTTCTTAAACTACTTCATAAAATATTGTTCATAGATATTTTTTTACGAAGAACTCTTCTTATACAAATTAACGTCAAGGAGATAAGTTTAAATTGTAAAAATCAAATTTGTAAATAATTATTTAAACAAATTTTCAATATATTTTAAAACATCCAGAAAATTTCAAACAAAATTCTATAACAAATTTTAAAAAAATGCAAACAAATTTTCGAACAAAAATTTTAAAAAAAATCAAACCTGCCAAACCCAGTTTTATACCTTTATAATAATGTACTTTAAGTAAAAGAATAATTTAGGCACAAATTAGTTGAAAAAATCAATAGTCTAGATGAAACAGCTTTCCCACGTTATGAAGTACATCCTGGTACATATATTTAAGAAAACTGATAACAATTATTGCATAATTTAGAACTTCAGTTTACTCGCATCTCGGAAACCAAAATTGAAATCTATTTGAAAATCGCCCATTTATAAATTGTGCCATTGAATATTATAAGTCTATGCCCCTGCCCCACCTAGAAAAAAAGGCTCCGCCGCTTCTGAGATGTAAAGTATGTAATAAAGCCATCCAAGTTAACGTTTTTTGTGAGGAATTAAGGTTGAAAGGTAGAAGGTAAAATGTCTTAGTAGAAAACGAACGTATCTCTGACTTTGTCTTCCACGTATAGAAGTTTCGGTATCAGAAAAGCTAACAGTATGAACATAGATTCCAGTAAGACAAAATCTCTGTTTACACAACGATCATTGATCGCCGATGCTTCAATTTTATTGTACACGGAGAAACTTTTGGTTCTAAAATTTTATATTATAATATTTATTTTTACAATAAGACAATAGCAAGCCAGGATATAGCGTCACTATTTCAAGACTTACTATTGTGAATATTAACTTGTGAAGTTACTAAGTTTATTGTAATATAATAATAAACGATTAAATAATTGTACTTATACAAAAAAAAAGCTTCCATGGTCCGTAAAAAATATTGTGAAGTTTACAAAACACAATAGGAAAGACATTCCGCCTATGTGCATTCTACGTTTTTGAATTTGTCATGGTCGGAAGAGCAAAATAAAAATAAAATCGTAAATGTATATTTAAAAAATGTATGTTTAAAAGTTTTTCATAAGGACAATCGCGGAATTTCACCGGGAGCCCGGAGCCATTCTACAAAATTGCACCCGCGCCCGGCGAAATCGCGATATCGTTTCAGCCATGTTTCAGCTATATACACTTCTTACGACCGTGAGATATAATACAGTCTGCGACGAAGACAATACGACGATCTGCCGAAGTCTCGTGCATCCTGAGAACATAAAGCGACCCGAGAACGACCGCCTTCATTTTCCCCTCAATTGTAAATAAAACATAAAATAAAGACAATTTTAGAGAAACTATAATTTAGATTTGAAATTCGAACCTATTAACATTGAGATTATTCAAATTTGTAAATAACAGAATGGTGGTAAATGATCCAAAATTTCGAAAGAAAAAAAATTAGATATAATTCTGATGAGCCTTTTCAGTACTTTCCAGCATTTCGAGGAGTACTTTAATTTAATTTGTTCAAAATTATTTCTAAAATCTATCATTTTCTTGTGAAATAAAATACAATATTAAGATTAACATTTTGTTAATTTCTTTAGTTAATAAATACTAGGGAATAAGTAATAAAATTTATAATTGAAGGGTTGCAGTACAGAACCAGGTTAACAACATTTTTGCCAGAAATGGGATTTTTACATAAAAAAGGTCTTAAAAACCAAGTACATTTTGTGTTGAAAGGATTTTTTCGAAATCTCATTTCTAGTATAGTAATAACAATATTTGTAATACAAAACCACAAACCAGATAACTGACTCTCTGCTTTCTTCTATTTTTTAAATGCCTAACTCTGACCTTTTTTAAATCCCTTTTTCTGATCATATTCCTCTTCCAACAAGTTTTTAAATGCAGTAAAATAATAAAATACTTTTTTTCAAGGAAAAGGCCCTTAAATGAAACTATTTGCCACTTTTTTCAGCACCAAGGTACCAATAAAATTCCAACCTAAAGTATTAAATCTTCATTTTTCCAGAATAGAATCATTTTTTTGCATGAAAACTTATTTATTCTTCTTCAGTCTTCCCGTATCTCAGGAGCAAATTTTTATTATTTTTTTAATTTGAAAAATAGACTTTTAGTCGCTATCCAAAGACGATTTTCAAAACCAATGAAATTTAAACCTCCAAATTCTTGAACGATTTACTCGAAATTGGTTAACTTTGATCAAACTCATTTTCTCCCAAATTTAGCCTCTTACTATCTCCAGAGTAAGTTTTTTATTTTTTGTTTGAATTGAATAACCGAGCATGTTCCAATGTTAGGTTCCTGTCACTTCGAGATTCTAAAGTTCCACATTCTATTTCTTGGAACTGGATAATTTTTTTCAATCATACATTTTTGGTCTGAATTCAGAAGCACTTCAGCTCAGGAGTAAACACTATTATTTTATCTTTCATTGGTGATTCACATTTTACAGAATGTTATTTCGCTCTCATGAAAAATTCCGATTTTGTTGGTTGTCTAGTTCTGTACTGTAACCCTTCAATACCTGTTTTAAAAAATAGCATAATTGTTATTGGCATTAAATCAAATGATTTTCACATAGTTTAAACGTTGGACATTGTATGGCGTAATGACGAAATAGACCGTTTTTGATTTGTTAATAATTATATAATCATACTTCTGAAATGTTAGAATTAAATAATATAATAAGCTTATCCCAATTGAAAGATACTTTTTCCAACTATACGCAAAGTTAAAAGGAATATTTATCATTTGTTAACCATAAATTTTATTTAGATTCAAGTAAAGTTAATCTGAATTTAAGAAAAAATATGATTAAATTATGAAATTCAGATACTGTCATATATCGAATTCAGATCTGTATTTCAGTTAATCTCTGAATTTAATGTCACAAAAATTTGAAGATGTAACAATTTTCATTTTGCCAGCAGGCCACGTCAATTTTTCAAAATATAACTAGTTGAATGAAAGGTTTATATATTTTGCAATAATTATGAATTTCACTTGTTGCGAAGATTATAATTCAAAAATTGATAAGTTTTCAAGGATGTTTATGAATCATTAAATAAATATTTTGAGCTTTGATTTTTTAAATTATAATGGCTAGAAAATACTTGTGCAAACACATTATAAAATAAAATGATAATCTCGATTCGTAAATACAAAAATGAAGTGGAATAGATGGCGACACTTTCCACGCATTTTCTAAATGGTTGAAAAATAATGTTCTTCGTCTGAAACGAATTGCATATTTCTCAATTTCAGCAGAAACTCTTGGAATTTAGAATGAATTTTTGTTGGATACATTGCAGGCATGTTATTGGAGTTTGAAATTATTTGTAGGTTTCGTTGAAACATACAAATTCTTTTAGTGAATAATTTTTCAATGAAGCTTTGTTACCGACTGAGTATTCAGAGCTGGCCGACCTTCTGGTCGAACTTTCTACCAAGTTGCGACTTTTTCGAAAAAGGAAGGTGGGCGGCGCTACGGGCTTTTTCCAACTCCAAAGTTTTCCGTCGCTTCGTCTGCTACAAGGGAGTTACGGAAAACGCATAATTATAGCTTTTCCTCACAAAATAAATACTCCAAGGGACCCAACCGACGTCGGCTCATATATATTCTTTCTTCTCCCAAAATTTCGATACGCTAACGTATTTAGTTTAAGAATAAGAAGGCGGACAAAATTAACATTACAAGGTCAAATTTTGATTACGTCATAGACTACCATTTACTCTTAAGGCTATGTGACGAGTGGGTCACGAGACCGGATTCCTACCTTACCGACACTTTTTTTATTTGTAAACTTATTTTCACACGAATAGCCGCATCGAGTTGAAAATTTGGGATAATAAATAAGAAGCACTAAGAAAAGTGGGTCTGGTCCTAAATTTTTATAATGATGAAAAAAGTTTTTTTTGTAAATAATTTGTTTTTTTTTGCTTTTTTCATGATTATTAAAATTTAGGACCAGCCCCATCTTTCTTAGTGCTTCTTATTTATTATCCCAAATTTCAACTCGATGTGGCTATTCGTGTGAAAATAAGTTTACAAATAAAAAAAGTGTCGGTAAAATAGGAATCCGGTCACGTGACCCACTCGTCACATGGCCTTAATCGCAAGAAATTTTTTTAAATACCTTGAAATCTCATGAAATCCTTAAGAAGCATTGGAAATATCATTCAATTCCGTAAAAATATCATAATTCTTTGAAATACTTTGCAGTCCTTTAGAAGACCTTAAAATCCCTTGAAAATTGTTGAAATCCTTTAAATCACTGAAAATCTTTTAAGACTTTTCAAACCTCTTTAAATATTTTGAAATCTCGTCTACAGTAAAAATAATGGATATTTTGCTGATGTATTGAGTGAAAATATAAAATCAATGAAATTATAAAATTGATTTTGTTTTATACCGATTTTAAATATTTTATGAAATAGTTCTTGAAAAATAATCTGATAAATACTAATTACGGTAAGAAAATATTTTCGCTCTTACCTACTATCAATACAGCAACAGGGAGAAAAATTTTTAAATCAACCGCTTTTGGGTATGTGATACCATACGAGATACATACCATATGAGCACACAGTTTGTCCGGTGTTATCTCCATAATCATAAATATTTTTCGCTGAAACTTCAGGGAATGGTAAAGATCATGGAAAACTCAAGTCCACGTACTTTTCCTTTTCAAGAAATTAAAAAAGAATATTACGTCGGTAAGGCAGAAATTAACACATTAAAAAAATTTATTTAAAAAAAAAGAGTACACAGACTTGGTTTTTGTGTTCTTTGCCATTTACTAAAATTTCAGCAAAAAATATTTAATATTGTGAGGAAAAACATGGAGAAATTGACATAGCTCATATGGTAAGTATTCTATTATCAGTTATATCTCTTATTTAATACCAAAGGTTTCTACATTACTCTATAGATGGCATCACTCCTCAGTTTATCAGCAATTTTTCGAATTAGTTGTAACAAAATATAATACAGCCAAAACATTACAGGGATAATTACATGCACATTTTTACCCCCGCCCCCCTACTCTGATTTCGTAAGGCATTTCTCCGACTTTTTCTGTGGTTTTTCGCCATTGTTTAACAATATGATTCCCCCTTCCTTAATATGTTACGTATTTTGTGGATGGTCCCTGAGTCACCTCCCCCTCTCTGTCGCGCCTTTTCTACAGGAAGTGTATGCAACTTTACCCCCCCCCCCCCAGTCGCTCATCTAATTCTTGAACAGCCACAGAGGAGAAATTTATTCTTTTACAGTTTTTACACTAAAAAAAATTATATGTATTTCCTAAAGATATCCTAAAGATATCTGCTGAATATTTTTGGGATATTCGTACAATGCGGAAATTTCTACATCCCTAGGATATCCAAAAGATAATTTGGGAAGTTTTTTGGACGTTTCTTCACTGAAAAAGAAATTACTGGATTCAAGGAAATACGGTTTTTTTTTCTTTGAACGCAGGATTTGTTTACTTCAGTTGAATCAGTATTGTTTAGATGCGATATTTCTTTAATACAATGAAATATTTTTTTGCAATAAATGTGAAAATTATTAGTAAAAAAAATGATTTCTTGAGAGCTAAGAACTTTTTTTTTCTTTGAATCTGTTTTCGAACCCTAAGAAATATTTCCTCATTTCAATTAAATCGATTATTTGAAGTTGATAAATAAGTATTTAAATTAAGTAATTCATCCATGTTTGGATCAAGTAATTTATGTAGTTTATCCTTTATCCTTAATAATTCACAATTTAATTTTATTAAAGTTATTTATCCTTTGAATGAAAAAAATACTTTTTCCAGATGAATTTTCATCGAATTGAACAAAATATTTATAAGCTGACATGATTATTGCAAGTAAATAATTATATGCATTTAAAAAATATTTATAAAAATTAAATTATGATCTATTTCATTGGAAGATATCTTCGTTTGAATAAACAATCTGGAATAAATTATTTCGAAAGAATATTTGTTGGAAATAACAATGGAAATACTTTCTTGACAAAAAAATTTGCTTTTCATTGAAATAATTATTTTTTAAATTTAACATTTTGGCATATTAGTTTCAAATATACATTTATTTCAGTCAAACAACATTTTTTTAAATGATTTGAAGAAACGTTTATTTACTTCATAAAGAAGAAAATTATTATTTTAAATAAATATATCTTTCGATAACAAATTCCTGATTTGCAACTTTCAGCATTTGAGCAGTTCAGGAGAAAATAATATTATAGTTATTATTATCACATTAAACTTCTAAACAAATGCTACTATTTGCAAATTCCAATATTTCAACTATTCAAATCTTTTTAACAATAGTGGTATTTTTGTAGGTCAATGGAATATTTGTTTTATTCTAAGCTGCGTTTATTTGTATAAATTACGTTGCTTTTAAAATAATTCTCTCTTTTCTTTAAATTAAGGACTTCGTTCTTTGAGTCAAATAATATTTTCTGAAAGTTACATATTTATTCTGATGAAAATATCGCATCTTGGGATCACAGAAATATTTATTCCTAATAAAAATACATTTATTTGTTTCCAAGATATATTTGGTAAAATCTAGGATACGCTTCTTTGAACCAAGGATACGTAATTTTTAAGTACTTATTATTATTATTTCATTTAATTCAACTAATAACAACGTTCCTTCGCTTAATTAATATTTCACTGACTGAAAGAAATATTAATTTGCAACAGTAATTTCATACTTTTGCTTTAGATAAAACCATTTCTTTGTATTAAATTGTTTTATAGGACGTATTCAGTAGGATCATTTTTTTACGTCACGCAAATTTTTTTTGATTCAAGATTTTTTTCTCTTAATGTGGAAAATGGAAATGTACAGCGTGAGCTATCTAGAAAATTATCATATCTCACGTTGGATATTTCAGTGTCCCAGAAACGACCAAAAAACATCCCAGATTAACTTATCAATATCCTAAGGATGTAGAAATTGCCGCATTGCATATCCTCGATATCCAGCCGATATTTGTAAGATATCCATTATCCATAGGATATCTATGGACATAAATGGGATATCCTGAAATATCCCGGAGCTGAACAGATTGAAACAAATTACTAATGATTGCATATATCTGTCAGTGGAATACTAATTGATTAGAAGAACGTTGTTATTGGTTGAAAGAAATAAGAGATTTATGTTTAAAAACTAGGTTTTTGATATAATCAACTGTGATGTACCCAAAATTATAGTTAACATAATAAATAAATTGAACGTTAAATTTGAAATTGTAGTGAATCGGTCGCTATCAGAACTGGCCAATTAAGATTGCAGATTAACTACCAAGGAAAAAAGAATCGATTGAATGGAAAATATTCGAATCAGAGAATTTAAGAATGCCGATTCACGCGCATTACGATCTATCGATTTGTGTCATTTTTAATCTGTCTTACAAATGTAATCATTTCAATCGGTCACCATATAGCCACCACCGGTTCAGGCAAATTTCGTTGAATTATTATTTTTTTAATTGAAAATTTCAGACAACTCAGTCAGTAAATGTCGTTCCGATTGAAGAAACCGAAAAATTCTTTGACGAGATTTGCCTGAATTGGAGGTGGCTGTATGGTGGCCGATTGAAATGATTAAAATTGGCGTGAATCGGAATTCGTAAATTCTCCGATTCAAATAATTTCTATCCAATCGTTTCTTTGCTATTTGTATATCATTTAGAGATGCATACAATAAATTAGTCAGGTTATTTACAATAATGAAACGCTTTTATGTCTTGTAGAGTAACAGTTTGAAATGTTTATCGACACTGAAACATTTCAAAGATACAAAATTTCAAAACGCTTTCATTTGCACTCTCTGATGTCTGGCCTTTGAGCTTTTCTTGATTTATTCCTTTTCGCTTCGTTTAACGAAAGCTTCCCGCTCTCTGTCCAAATAGAGTATTTCGTATTGGAAGAAAGTGGTGCGAAAGTAACTACCAAAGCATTTCTGGTAAAAAAAGGATTATCCTACAGGTGCACTAGTAGCTGCACATCATTTTTAAACTGGAAATTCTGAAAGGAACGTCAAATATTCTTGATTCAGCTGAGCAAATATTTTCATTGATTCGCTAAATGCTTAGGTACTTTTTGTACATTATTTTCATCTGCAGAAGCTTCACCGGAACTTCAATTTCCGTGAAGAATGTGCAGAATTCACTGAAAAAGAACAAAAGAGTTCCTCGAATAAAAATTAGTTTGTTACTGACAAATGAAAAATTATAATTATGACCATAAACCGGGGTAAATCCGGTACAAATTTCGATTTAAAAAAAAAAATAAAAGTAGTAAATATGTTTTTAAATGCTAAAACTGCTCTTTCGTATTTCTTTGAAGATATATCTGAGTATCTAATTTTCAGGGCCAGAATACCTAATAAAAAAATAAAGGAAATAAAATAAGACTTATATTTCCAGAGTTGCATTCACTGATATTCTGGAATATCTAGTACAGTTTAAAAAAATTATTTAATTATTCCAGAAATAAAATTGTTCGTTAATAATCCAAAAAGTTGTCAACTCCTTGAAGAAAAACATATTCACTAATTATCTAGAATAACAGCATAAATCTAACGTTTGAAAAATAAATCATTAAAAACATAAGTTCAATCGTTTGATATTATATCAAACGATTGAAATTATGTTTTAACGAAACTAAGTTTTGTTCAAAACTTGAATTTGAACAAGTATGCTTCAATACTGTGTCACTTTTTTCAATTCGTTTTTTCACTGGTCGAATCCAGCTCCCTCACGTCTCAGAGGTGACTTTTTATTTTATTTTAAATTTGTGATATGATTTTTGAGAATATTGTTGATCTCTCCTGAGCAATTTTAGTTTTTTTGGCACATATAATTTTGGCACCGTTCAAATATATTATAAAATAGAAATTTTTTAAAGTTTTTCAGTTTGCACAAATTTAAGTTTTAATTTTGAAATGTTCACTATAGCCGTCCAAAAAAAAAATCTATTTAATCCATAAATTACCTCGGTCGAGGGTAGGTAATTTTTTAAATATCACTGGAATCTTGATGTAAGATTCAAATTTTTATTTTTTTTTCGATTTTGGAACCTTTTAAACACTACGTAAAATTGTTTGTCCATGAAAGCAAAATAATAACGTGTTTATTTGGTTTAAGCTGAAGAAATTTCATTTTTGACATATTGAAGTTTTTTTCAAAAAAGGGTGCATTAACTCAATCGAAAACAATATGTTTTTCGCACATTCTCAAAAAATGTTAAATTAGGCAAAAAGTTTTTTATTATTCGAACCAATAGTAATATTTTTTTGAAATATCAAAATTTGCAATTGAAGCCGTTTGTCAAAAAGGGGCCCAACCACTGAAATATTGATTTCGAGAAAAATGAGGGATCTAACTAAATTTCCTGGTTAGATTCTTTTTCCACGATGCATATTCTATTTGTATTTTTCGTGAATTATAAGCAGTTTCCTGGTTTTCTTTATTTCTTAATAATTTTCCAGTAAACTCATTTAACATGTAATAGACCTTTTGCGTGTATTTAGTTTCATTCTGACCAAAACATTACTCAGGTTCCTTTTTGACAAAGGGCTTCAATTTTTAATTTAAAAAAAGAGAACAGAAGATACAATTATTTTTTCCTTAACTGATACGATTTAATTAATTTTATAACTTTTAATTCTTTACTCCGCCTGAATGTATAATCTATAATAAAATTATTTTCAATAGACCTTGGAAGTTTTCTTCAAAGATTTGGATTTCAAATCTGATTGCAAACGAAGCTAAGTAAGGTACTGAAAAGTAACGCAGAATTTCTTCTTGGCATAATATACCGTGACTCAGGAACCGGAAACTTAGTCTATTGAATTAGAAAGGGTCCGTCAAGTTTGCAACTGTTCAGTACCGAATCGTCCAGTGAAGCGTGTACGAGCTAAATGTCATTACCAGACTACTTGAATAACCAAATTAGGCTCTACAAGAACCCTAGGTGGCTCCAGAACAGTTTTACGATTGTTCTCTCAAGCTTTTCTAATTACAGATTCACTATCTTCACTTTAACCGAGATTCTTCACGCTCCCTAACTTTGGAAAGGAAATTTTCATTTCATTCCACTTAATTAAAAACATTAATTTATTCTATATTCAAAAGGGTTTAATTCTGAAAGGGCTGGAAATTTAGAAAAATTCATAACAGGGTGTCTCCCCGATAGATGTTTTTAAATCTTCGGTCTTTTCCCGGTTTTCTACCGGTAAACTGAGGTCAAGTCATGCCAACATCTCATGCATCTCTTATTTCGAAAAAATTTAAGTTCACAAAAAATTGGCCAAAATGCAGCTATTCACATTTGCGGTGCGTTACATTTGCGGCAAGACACATGTGCGGCAAGTTACATGTGTGGCGAGTCACATTTGCGGCAAGTCACATGTGCGGCAAGTCGTATTACGGCATCTCTCATTTCGAAAAATTCAAAGTCCATAAAACATTGGCAAGAGTGCGTTAAGTCACATGTGCGGCAAGTTACGACAGCGACAAGTTACGAGTGCGGGGAGTCACATTTGCGGCAAGTCACATTGCAGCATCTCTCATTTCCAAAAATTTGAAGTCAACAAAAAATTGGCAAAAGTGTGGCAAGTTAAATATGCGGCGAGTCACATTGCAGCATCTCTCATTTCGAAAAATTTGAAATCCACAAAAAATAGGCAAAGGTACGGCAAGTCACATTTGCGGCAAGTTAAATGTGCAGCGAGTCACATTTGCGGCAAGTCACATTTGCGGCAAGTCGCATGTGCGGCGAGTCACATTTGCAGCAAGTCACACTGCAGCATTTCTCATTTCGAAAAATGTACGGTCCACAAAATATTAGCAAAAGTGCTGCAAGTTACGTGTGCGGCGA